>JASDQU010099770.1:113992-182482 GCA_032191745.1 Picea mariana | reverse complement strand
AAGCCAAGAAGGATAATAAATTATCACCAAAGTACTATGGCCCTTATAAGGTGTTGCAAAAGATTGGTACTATGGCATACAAATTGGAGCTACCTGCATCTTCACGAGTACACCCAGTTTTCCATGTTTCATGCTTAAAGAAAGTTATAGGTGACAAGATCCCAGTTCAAACTATATTACCAGAACTTGACGAGGAAGGAAAAATGATATTGGAGCCTAAAGCCATCACTGACACAAGAATTCGCCAACTGAGGAATAGATCCATTTCAGAGTATCTCATTAAATGGAGGAAACTACGAGCTGAAGATTCCACTTGGGAAGATGAGTCTTTTATACAGAAGCATCCAGAGTTACTCAAGCGTTGCGGACAACACTTGTATCAAGGGGAGGGGCATGTTAAGCCCTAACATTGGCTCATTACCACTTAATTGGGGCATANTTGTACTTGAACATTTAAGTGGGGTAAAAGGAGGTTTCCCCCTCGAAGAGGCTTATTATCTGATATTATCTCTTTTTCAAGGCGTTGAGTACTTTTCTTGAGGTTTTTCTATGCTATATTGATGTTTGGTTCTTAACACGCACAATAAAGTGATCTATGGGCTTCCTTCAGTATGATGCTTCAAATATCCCCATTCTCAGGGATGTACATCCTTCCTCGATATCTTAATAGTCCATTTGTTTCCATATTATATCCTTCATACTTTGGGTCTAACTGCCTCCCTCTCTGGAGGTTTGAAGTAACCTTTAAATACCAACTGTCTCCTAGGAGTTGTGTCAACACATGTTCCCTCAGATTGACCCTTAAGGTTACCAAGGAGAAGATACGTGGTCTCCTACTCAAGGCATCTGCGACTACATTTTCCTTTCCCTTGATGTACAATATACCAAAATCATACTCACTCATAAACTCACTCCATCGCCTTTGCCTGGCATTAAGATCTCTTTGAGTGAAGAGATGTTTTAAACTTTGATGGTCCATTTTCAGCTCAAAGTTTTGCCCAACAAGATAGTGCCTCCAAAGTTTCATACCTAGCATTACAACTGCCAACTCTAAATCATGAGTCATGTATAGCTCCTCATGTTTCTTCAACTTCCTTGATGCATAAGCTATCACTCCTCCATCCTGCATTAGCACGGCTCCCAACCCTTGCTTCAAGGCATCCGTGCAGACTGTGAAGTCCTTTTCCATATCCGACACTTGTAGAATTGGCGCACTGGTTAGTAACCTCTTAAGCTCAATGAATGCACTATGACATTCTTCTATCCATTCATACCTGACCCCCTTGCATTGCAAAGTGGTGATGGGTTTCACTATTTTTGAGAATCCTTCTACAAATCTCCAGTAATAACCCGCTAGCCCCATGAAGCTTCTCACCTCATGGGCATTTTTTGGCACTGGCCACTCCATAATGGCCTTTACCTTTTCTGGGTCCACAGAGATTCCTTCACCGGAAATGATATGACCTAAATAGTGGATCTCTTTCTGGAAGAAAGAAAACTTCGACAGCTTCCCATACAATTTGTTCTCTCTAAGGTAGGACAACACTATTCACAAGTGTTCCTCATGTTCTCTTTCATTCTTGGAATAGATGAGGATGTCATCTAAAAAGACTTGCACAAAATGGTCTAAGTACTTCCGGAATAGGCCGTTCATGAGGCTTATGAATACTGCTGGCACATTGGTCAATCCAAAAGGTACTACAACAAACTCGTAATGTCCAAATTGAGTTCGAAAGGCAATTTTTGGGATATCACCTTCCTTAATCCTTAACTGATGATACCCTGATCGCAAATCAATATTTGAGAATACCGTTGCTCCTTTCATCTGGTCGAAGAGCTAATCTATCCGTGGCATTGGGTACCTATTTTTCACTGTAGCACGGTTCAGGTCCCTGTAGTCTATACACAGTCATAAGGATCCATCCTTCTTCTTTACAAAAATTACTGGTGTGCCCCAAGGTGAGACACTAGGCCTTATTAGCCCTAAGTCTAGTAACTCTTTCAACTGCATTTGCAATTCACAAAGTTCCGACGCTGTCATCCGATACGGAGTTTTGGAGATTGGTTCTACACCAGGTTTTAGCTCAATTGTAAAATCAAGCTCCCTCTCAGGAGGTAACCCTGGTAACTCGTTCGGGAAAACATCTTGAAATTCTGACAATACTAGATACTGATCCTATGAGGGTCCCTTCCTTTCATTCACTGCTTCCACTACATAAAGTCGACACCCTTGCCTCAAGCATCGCTTAACCTTCATAGTGGATATAAAGCATAGTGACACTTTTCTCTGTACACCCTGGATCTCTATTGGTCTTCCTTCATCATTGACACAAAGCACCCTCTTTGCGAAACAATCTACCAAATCTCGATGAGCTGCTAACCAATCCATTCCAATGATTAGGTCATACACCCCAAGAGCAGTGATGTATACCTTTAACCTGGTAATACACACTCCCAGGTCTACTATACAATTATCGACACTAGGTCCTACTTCCTGTTTTTCCCCCGAAGCCATCTCGACTTGTTTAAAGTCATTGTGCTCGTAGGTTGCCAACCCACCCTTTTCTAATGCAGATGGTGAAATGGAACTATCTGTCACACCAGAATCAAACAAAATCTTAACATTGATATGATTTAGTGTACCTGATGACTCCACCACTATGGATTGATGTTCGTCCTAGCGGTTATTAACTGCTGCGTAAATATGGTGGCTGCTACTTGCTCTCCCCATCGGTGCCTTTCCTTCTCTATGCACAAACCCTGATTGTAACTCTGGGCAATCGCGTTGGTAATGGGGTCCTTCGCACCTCCAATAGGTAACACGAGATTGAACCTATGCACTGTTATGTGACTGTCTCTGAAATGAGTTCCTTCCCCTGGAACCCCTGCCCCTACTAGTTGTTCCCTGTGATGGTCGTGGACCTATCTGCACCGTTGGTGATGGACGAGATGTTGCACTCGCTGCCATTGAAATCCCTATAGCTACTGTCCTTGGCACAACTCTGCTACCATATGGTGGTGGCCTTGATCTCCCTCCCCTAGGAAATGTCTGCGGGACCTTTCCTACGAATCTAGGGTGATGCAGAAATGTCGGTTTTGTACCCTCGGTCAAGTTCATATGTTCTTCTGCATAACGTGCATTTTCCACTGCTTCTGCTACTGAAGACAGTTTCCACATCCGTACCATAGCTCTTATCTTAGGGTTCAATCCATAGACGAAGCACTCTGCCTGTCGTTGGTCATTTTCCATATACGAAACATATTTGACCAGTTCCATAAACCTGATCTCATATTCTTCTACCGTTCTGTTTCCCTGTACTAAGGCATAAAATGCCCCAACCTGTTGTTCCTCGTAGTATGCCGGTAGATATTTTCTCCGGAAACTGTCCTCGAAAATTTCCCAAGATATTGTGTCTGGGGTAAGGTGCAATTGGATTTCCAGGTTTCCCCACCAATTCAAGGCGTTGTCCCTTAACTGAAAAATGGTGATCTTCGCCTTTGAGTTGGACGCATAATCCCTTAAGGCAAAACACCTGGTCATGCCTTCCAACCATGCTTCCGCGCATTCACTGGTGCGACCTTCAGCAAACTCTAGAAGTTTGATCTTTTGCAATTCTCGTGTGATGTCTTCAGGTGGAGGTCCTCCCCCTGAATCCCTTGACGCTTCTGGATTACCCGTTCCAGATGGTGGGGGTTCCACTTCAGTCCCTGCCGGTTGTCGCCCCTTTAAAGTCTCGTTAATGGCTTCCAATGAGCGCAGTATGAGGGCTAGTTCGGGCGATGGTGGTGGTGGTGCTGGCAGTATTGGCGGTGCTTGCGACGACGCTCCCCTGCCTCGATTCCCTCGAGTCCTGACCATCTTGTATGCTTGACCTGCATCAACCAAAGTTGTCAGGGTGAGTTCCACGATGTTTCAAATTGGTGCTACTCAAACTAGAAACAGGGTTAGGCATAAGTTTTCTTTACTTGTCTGTAACAGACATTACTCCATTAGGGGATTGGCTAGGTTAGGGTTAGGTTTAAGCATCTAAGCTTAGTTTCTTCGCCCCTATGAAAATAACTATTGCTTTCTTTGCCCTGTAGCTACGTTAGCCTTGCACCTTACTTGCCACTTCCCATGCTTACTCTCCTAGTACCTATGTCGCCTCATTCCCGCTTGTCCTAGTCTGAGCCCTTTTAATTTACGCTTACAAATTGACTAAAAATGACTTCCAACCTTATGTTTATTAATTTACGCCGATATGCATACACCTATTGACAATGGCACAATTAATGATATTTTAATCTTAATTAACCTCAAACCCTGATCTGATGGCTATGCATTGAAGATGCTGGCATATTCTTAGTTGTCCTCCAAAATTAATGGGTTAGATTTATTGTTCATAACTTTCTCACATTTATCAGGGTATCCCTTAGCATGTTTACTCTCCATTTTTTTTTTAAAACATTTACCTAATCACATTAAAAAAATGATGTAAGGTTATATAGTTACCACGTTCGATATTTAAATAGGATTAAACCGCGACATCTAAACAATTATCTCCAACTGCCAGCCCCGTTTTGGCGTTCACCAGCGCTATGTACCTTTTGACGTTAGTGTTCTTCTTAAGACGCTTCGCTTGGTGGGTGGTCTTGGGTATGACAGTTAAAGTATTTATTTGTGAAATTATTTGTAAAAGCAATACGGTGTGGTGCACCGGTTGGATGGCCTTTGCCAAGACTTTGGCCGGTGGGGAGGTTCGGGATTCAATTCCCACGAACTCCATAAATTTTTCTTTTGTTCTACTTATAAAAAAAAATCAAAATACCCAATTAATTTTAATTTAATTTAATTAATTAAATTTTTATTTAATTAAATTTAACTTAATTTAATTTAATTAATTTAACTTAATTTAATTTTAAAATTTAAATAATTTTTTTTTTTTTTTGAAACCCCTTTTTTTTTAAATAATTATTATTAAAAAAAAATTTAACCATTAACGTATTACAATTAAAATAATAAAAAAATAATAATAATCATAAATAAAAATAGAATTATTCATGAAATACTATAAGTATAGGAATTGGCATCGTGGGTCCTCGCATGAGGCCCACGTGCCCTACCCTCGCTTCCTCCTGTGGATGCTCGGCTACTGGTAGTTGTAGTTGGCGTGGCGCGTTGTAGTTGTAGTTGCTATGGGTGCTGGAGTCCTCCATTCTCCATCTGAAGTCTGTTTCATAATCCCTTGCAGATTAGGGTAAATCAATGCATCCTCCTTGGTCGTTTGGGATAAAGAAGAAGCGATGCAGTATGCTTATCTAGCCTCCCTTCTTTTAATGCGCGATGCCTGCAAATCTGGGTGATCTCTGTAAATGCACATGGAAATAAATATGGAAAATATATGCTGCAAATCGTTGTGTGAACGAATAAATGTATAATGTGTGGATATCAATGGTGGAGCTGAAAGCTCATTTCGTACAAATGCAGGCGAACGTCACTAGCTTGTTTTGTGAGGTGAATCCATTTCTTATTAACAAAATGTTATTTTCCTGGATATGCTGCGGATACATATTGAGTTCCATGGATTCAGATAATGTTAATGATGGTGCAATGCATTATTTATTGATGATATCTACTTTGCAGGCATCAACAAACGGAGAGTCGCTCTCCACTGTTCTTTAGCGCCATGGACAAGTTATATCCACTTAACTCATCTCTATCTGTATGTTTTAGTTTGTAGCAGGTTTTCAATTTTCTAATACGAGTCATGTTTATCACTCAGGGCAAGCACCGTCACAGTGGATTACGCCCATGAGGTGATATATTGCGGGATATTTGAAAACCCCAAATCCCAATTGATACCTATTGCATACACCCATAGAGATCCCATGGCTCTCTACCTAGCTGCATGGCTCGCCACCCCAATGAGATCGCTCTCACCAGTTCCATTCTCTCGGGTGGTATTTGTTACATGCAAACCCTAGAGAATTCAAGCGCAGAGCTATATCCAATTTTCATTACCAAATCTGGTAAGTTAAAATTCCTCTTGTTTGTGGCTTTCCGTCTCCGTCAATGTCTTAATTTATAGTCGTCTAGGGCTATATGGGTAGGAGTTTATTACCACAACTAGCCCAATTCGATTTATGTAAAAAAAAATGTTAATTTCCTACTATCTTTGAAAGTGGATAACATAACGTATAAAGTTTGCGTTAAATGGTTGAATGGTATGCTCTATTGTTAAAAACAAGGGATTATTACCTGCTTCATGTATCTGTTCCGGAACCCCTGGCTTTAGTATGTTATGCAGCTAATTTTCCTTTTTCTCTTAATTTAGTCCATGAACGTTCTAACCTCCGACCTAGCATGTTACAGACTGTAATAAGCCTGGGAAGCTCATAAGAAAAACACTAGACCAAATATATAATGTTCAACAAGAAATTATTTATGTTGTATTTGGATTCTAGGTGGACACTGCTTTGGAAAGTAAAACGAAGGGTGAGATCATCATTCAATAAATGCCACTTTTGTGACTCTAGTACATGAAGGAAGTGCTTTGAATGAAATTCAGAAATGGCACCTAATTTCACTGCCATGTCAGTTACAGGATAGTTGCTAAATACCTTGTCTTGAAGCTCTCTGGTATTATGTCCCATCTGGTCTCTGCTCATCAGACCCCACACCATAACTGCTTATTAACATAATTTTTGGTTCTGCTGAGGCCACAGCTGGGGGCGGACGAATTTCACGCAGTTTTCTTATCACGATTTTTTTTCCCCTCCTTTTGGAGGTCACGCGGTCAATTGTTACTGAAGTTATGAAGGTATGCATGGTTTGCCGAATGTTGAATTTAAGGGTTAATTGTGGGGAAAAAAAAGAAAAACAGACGTACTTACTAGTTAATGAAATTAAAAATTAATTGTCGTTTTACTAATTCTATACCAGTAACTGGATTCAGCATAAGTATTTTCTTATAATCTACAAAAAAATCAATTTTAATTGGGGTATTGCTTGTTTCTGAGCCCTACTAACTGAAACCCTAGTTTAGAGCGTTTAACCGTTGGTTTCTTATCTTTAAGAAGTACTGAAATCATGAGTATATTATATTGTCGGTTTAATCTTAGTAACTGAAATTTTTTACAGTATTATCAACAACGACCAAATATAGTTTTTCTTTTAGAATGTACTACTTGCCATGTTTCATTTATTATAAATTTTGCTTCGTTAAGTATTCCTTGCGGTTTTCTTCCCATTGATATTTTTTCTTCTAAATCCCTAGTTCTCAGTACAATCTCATTATTTCCCTTAAATCCCATTGTCCAATTAATTACCAATAGTTATTTGCTTGTTTTACTTTGGTAATTTCGTATTGCATTTATTTATTTTATTTTTATTTTTATTAAAGTTTCTATGTTTTGTGTGCAGGTTAAGTGTGGCTGGATTTTTGGCCCTTAAGGCCCAAATTTTTATTCACCCTAATACATTTATTTAGGGTTTTACCACAACTAAGTAGGCATGTTTATTTAAATTTATGGGTGGGTAGGTAGGCACTTGGTTCCAGATTTTGAACCAGGGCTCTGATACCAAATGTAGAGGCCCGTATTAAATAAACAACCATTTAATTTAAAATATAACAATAAAAGTCAATAAATTTCTATAATTAAGCACATTCACCTGCAATTTTATCAATTATAATAAATTTTTATAAGAGATTAAAACAATGCAAAATTTGAAATAAATACCTGAACCTGATGCTATTATCCCTCCTTTTGTTCACATCTTGCCTCCTTGATCATTTCTGAACACTACCCAAAACCGTTCCTCCCTGCCAACTAGGAAGCTCCCTAGCTCCAGGATATCAACAGATCCTGGCCCTCGTGCCCAAAACCCCCAGCAACTCCGGTGCATTGTATCAATCCCACTCACAAAATTTCACCTCTCTCTCTGAAAATCCCAGAGCTCCCAAAATCCATCCCCAACCTCCATAGAATAACCTCCCGTCCAACACCTTCCCTTCCTTATCCCCCCTTCACCCACTCTCCTCCCCCATTTACTCCCTACCTAACCCATTTATTACTCTTATCATTTCCCATTAATGCTTTTATCTTCTCGGGATTCATAGGTTATCCCTTGTTGTATACGCAACCATTTTATATCATATACCATTAATCTATTAAATCCATTACGTAAGTTATTAAATGTAGTTTGTAATTAAATTATTAATTAATTAATTACAATTATATCCTTTAATTAATTAATAACTCACTTAATTAATATCATTAAATCATCTTTGTTTAATTAATACCTTGTCAACACAATTAATCCCCTAATTAGTTTCACTGTATAATTTCTTAAACATTTATCCAACTAGGGTCATTACATGGAATGAGTGTCGGATTAGGTACTGGAACGAGTGCTAGATCAAGTGTCGGACCAAGAAACATGGTGTGTTTTGCCCTGTAATAGAAGAAAAACATGAATTAACTCTTGGAAACCATAAAATATGATAAATTAAACTTGATTGAATCACAAAACACTAATTATACGTATCTCATGCCGATTATACCATTTTATCATAAAATTCTTCAAAAAGCTCCTTTGAAAGATAAAAACGCATATGTACATATGGAAAAAAGTGTATAATAACGTCATGAAAATGATCATATCGCGGGCCCAACATTACCCCCACACTTACAATTTTCCAGGTCCCACTGCAAACAAAACGAAGTCACCCCTCGGAACTAGGCTTGCTGAGGAGCATTGGCTTTAGAATCCTCTCCTTCTTGCTATGTAGGATTAGCCTTGTGCCTCTTGTGTTTCTTTAATTGTGCTTTGAGGCTGTGGTTAAATTGGGTCATCCCATCAACCAACCATTGAAGGGAGTTAACTTTTTCCTGAAGGACTGCATTTTCATGATGAAGGTGTGTAACTATTGTCTTCCTCTCTTCCAACTGTTGGAGAAGCTGATGGTTTTCCCTTTGTAGCTCCTATATAGTTGGGGCAAAATCATTTATCTTCAAGGAAGGCTTAGGTCCTTTGAGAGATGTGGACAATTTATCAATTTTAGGATCAAGAGTGGGCATGGGTGAAGTAGGTGTGATGGGAGATCGAAAAGGTGAGGTAGGCTCTGATTTTTTTTTCCTTAGTGGCTCTAATCCATCCGCAGAGACTTCTCTAAGTTTCTTATGAGGTCTCTCAAGGTCGAAGGATACTTGGATAGGATCCGAAGCAGGTCTAGGCTTTGCATAAGGCTTGGTTCTTATGTTCCAGGTACTCTTCCGAAAGGTTCCCTTAACAAATCGGTTGGCTCCCCTCTTGTTTGTGGGAATGATGGGAAAGTCTTGCTGCATTAATTCTTGGGGCTTCTTAGGTGTAGGATCAAGAGAAAATGAAGGCATTGGGGGGTCAACAATAGGCTTCTTTTGGTCTTTGTTCTTGGTATTTTTCCCCGATGAAGAAGTAGGAATATCAACAAGCTTTTGGTATTGTTTCGATAAAGAGGGAGTTTGTGCAAGGCATTTTGGAGTTTTTGGAGAGTGAGGCTTGGATGGAGAGATATTTTTTAGGCTAAGTGGCTTTTTTCCGGTCTTAACTGTCAAGTGAGGGTTTGCAAATTGGTAGATAAAGGCATTCCAACTTTGTCCCTGCTTCTCTAGTTCGGTAAGAATGAGGAGTTTGATCAAACCATGGTGGAAGAGACTATTGTAGGGGTTGGTCACATTTTTCCTCACTTGAGAGGACATCTTCTCCAAGATTTTGAGAAAATAAAAGGGAAAGTTCAAGGGTTTATTGAACAGAAAATGAGCCAGCAATCTAAACTGACAAGCTTTCAAGGTGGAGTATCTACCTTCACATGTAATTAACCTTGTGATGACGATGAGGGGGTTAACCAATTCTGGCTTTATCCACTCCTTAGCATACCCTTTGAATCCTGAAATTCTCTTGAATTCGGGATTAAACACCCTATTGTAACTTGACTGTGGAAATTAATGATTCTTGAACCACCTATCTCCCATTCTTGGGAGTTTTGTTGCAGTAGCAATTGACTCTTCTGTGACTGCAAAGTTGAGAGACCCTACATGTGTTGTCTTACCATCAAAACCAACTTCAAATTGCATAGAGAGACCATCATCATGGCCTTACAAACTTGACAGAAATGGCCCCCAGCTAGCATGCAAGAACACTTCCATGCATTGTGCGAATTCTGTAATGGCAACCAAGTCTGCATAGGAGGAGGGTTTGTATCTCTTGTGCATTGTGATAGAGTTTGAATTCAAATAGAAAGGGTGAAATCGAGACACACAGAGACAAAAATTGGGAACGGTCTGAGTGTTATTGGAACAGAGGGTGAATTTTACCAAGCAAGGGTGCAAATAGGCCAAGAGATGGCACGGGTCTAGCACAGTCTGAGTGTGATTAGAACAGTGGGCGAATTTGGAAGAGGTTGGGCATGATTCCTTAATGTAGAGGAGATAAATTGGCAAGGGAAAATGAAATAATAGAGTGCTGAGCCCAATTTTGGATGCTCTTATGGTGGAGTACATTTCCCACATGTGCGCACAAGCTGCCATGTGTGGGAGATTCGAATTTGATGGCAATCTTGGGAGCAATGGATTGGTGCGTACTTAGATCAATGTCCCAGTCTTTTGAATCGGACATTTGATCATAACCATATGAAGCATTTGTTAATCAATGCCTGCAACCAATTTAATTAGATTTAATTGAATTCTAGTTACCTGGAATATAGGATAGTTACTGGTATGCAATTCAATGGCACTTCAAATGGCACTTCATCCGGCACCTCATACGGTACTTCATCTGGTACCCCTGTGTTAAGTGCATTTTCGCCTCTTATAATGGATAGCCTACAATTTTGAAGTGTTTTTGACAACCATAGTGGTTAATGAGTAGAGCAAAGTGCTCCATGCTCACTCATTCTTCTTGCATATGACATATAATGTCAAAACCTATAATGAACGGGTTATAGCAAGCATAAAACATGTATTGTCAAACCTACAATATGCAGCTTGTAATGGAAGATAACCAATAAAGAGTGGTCTGTTAAATAATCAATAAAGAGTGGTCTATTAAGCATAAGTTTAGTAATGTATAGGACACATGAGTTAAGCATTTAAAAATAACATGACTATCAATGTAATAACCCGTATCACTGCAATAATACAAAAATTCTTGCAAAGACTCTTTTCTCTAGGAAATGATCATTTGTCAGCTCATGAACTCCTCCCCCACACTTAATTATTATGACACCTCACAATCAAAAGTATAGGAAACTAATCAGTATCCCCCAATAGCCGAAGATTTACAATATGTCAAGTGTAAAGATGAAATTTCACAGATTGGTTCGACGAGACAGTTAGGAGATGGCCCCACCTATAGGATAAGAGATCCTATATATAGATAAGAAGAGGTAGGAAAGAGAGTTTCAAGATAGTCTTAGAGTCATTTCCCAATGGAAATTTGATGAGATTCATTAACCTTAGCTTAACCACACATACTCCATGTCAGCTTTGTCTGCAAGTAACACCGTACATCAGGACAAGTTTAGATTTATTATTTATTTTTGTCAGATCATCATCCTCGCTAAGTAGAATGCCCCACTGCCAACAAGCCTATTCAGTACTCTGGTAGGTTTACCTAGTCATACCACAGGCCGATACCTGCTTCCAGTAGACCTATTCAGTATCCTGTCGGGTTAGACTCTTAAACCCTCAGAGACTGGCCCTCCATCCTTTAAGATTTTAGTATAAGATTGCTTATGCAAGAAGATGGGGGAAAAACTCTGAAACAACTTTTCTTTCTTGTTTTTCTTTTCAATTTGGATGGTATTTATGTTAGAGGATGAATTTCCGTTATATTATTAGTGGTTTTCCTTATGTAAGGGGTACTTAAGAGAACGTGGCTTATCTAAAGATATGATATAATCAAGCTATTTAGTGTGTAGTGGATGGTACCATCGAGAAAGAACATAAAGGTATCTCTAGGCTCAACTCACTTTCTTCTTTTGTAATTATGATGATGTTTCCATGACTAACTGCTAACGATACCTCCCTATTACTCTTTGATAAAGACACTTGACTTACTTACTCAGGTTTCTTGGAAAAACTATATGAGAGACCTCTAGGCTTGATAGTTATGGTATCACTTCCTTATACATTAGTGAAGAGTTTCAAGAGAAACTACTTTAGAATGCCTTAAAAAATGATAAGTTTTGCAAAAACATGGCTAATTACAGTAAGTCAATATTCATTTGATGCTTTAGAAAACACAAAATTCAAGTATAACAATGTTGTGAAGAAAGATCTTGAAACTGTGTACTCCTAGTGAAATAAATACTTACAGAAACCTCTTAGAATTGCCTTATTAAAAAAAACTATTTACATATATACAGTAGGAAATATTTAAAAAAAAATTCAAGAACAAGGGGGGGCTTCCCCATCTACTAAGGCCAATGCCTTGTCAACTGATATGACCTGTAGAAAATTCTCTCTGGAAATGGGCTTATGATAAAATTTAAGTCGATGTCCATTTACCACAAAGGAGATTGTCCATCGTCAATTGTTTTAATTTTTACAGCTCCATTGCCATATATAGTGTCTACCTCGTAAGGGCCCAACCAATGGGTGGTAAGTTTTCCTTTGAAGGTTTTGAACCGGGAATCAAACAACAGGGCCCAATCACCAGGCTATAAGTGTTTTTTTTTAATAAACTTGTCATGCCACTTGCTCCTCTGGTTTTGGACTAATATCGTCCATTGGATGGCATCTTGCCTGATTTCATCCAACTCATTCAATTGTAGAGCTCATTGCCTCTGAGCCTCATCCAGATTCAATCCTAATTCTATGGAAATACGGAAGGTCCTTACTTGGAATACTATAGGTAAAAGTACTTGTTTCCCGTACACTAGATCATAAGGGGTATGCCTAGTGGTATTTCTCCAAGTAGTTTGGTATGCCCACAAAGCCTCTAGGAGCCTATCAGCCCAATCTCGGTGATGTAACTAAATAGTCTTGGTCAATATGGCTTCCAAAACTTTGTTTGTGGATTCTACCTGACCATTGGCTTATGGGTGATATGGAGAAGATTTACAATGTTTAATCCCATATTTCTCTGTTAGCTCTTTCATCAGCTTGGAAGTGAATTGAGTGCCTTGGTTGGTAACAATTTCACGAGAGACACCGAAGCGGGTAAATATGTCTTCATAGATGAATTCGACAACAGACTTCTATGTGGCCCTAAATAGGGATTTTGCCTCTACCCATTTGGTGACATAGTCCGTACAAACCAAAATATAGTTCTTCCTATAGGACATGGGTGAAATTGGTCCTACAAAGTCAAGGGCCCATTTTTTGAAGGGTTCTATCATAACTTGGGCCTGTAAAGGCATTTCATCAACTGATGTAGGTCTACCTATCATCTGTCAACTATCACAACTTCTCACATACTTGGCATCATCTTTGAAAATGCTAGGCCAATGGTAACCTGAATGTAACACCTTATATGTTGTATGTTTGTCAGAGAAATGGCCACCACATAGTCCATCATGACAACTTTTTAGTATTTCAGTTACCTCGTCCTCTTGGACACATCTACGAATTATCAAATTAGGACCTGTGCAAAAAAGATCATGACCAACCCAAGAGTAATTAGCACTTTGTGTAATAATTTTCCTCTTTTCATGAGGTGACAAATGAGATGGTAACTTCCTAGTGGCCAGATAGTTTTCCATATATGCAAACCATGGGGTATTTATAGAAAGGGAAAAAATATGCTCATCTGGGAAACTATCATCTAAAGGGATATCATCATCCTCATTTTTTATTCGGGAAAGAAATTCAGCTACTACATTATTCCTTTCTAGGTCGGTCAAGCACAGTGATGTTAAATTCTTGCAATAACAAGAGCCACCTAGTCACTCAGCCATTAGTTATAGGTTTATTCATGAGGAACCTAATGGAAGAATGATCAGTGTGTACAAATAATTCATACCTGTAATGTAATGAAGAAACTTGTTAATAGCATGAACAACTACCAAGAACTCTTTCTCAGTGACTGTGTAGTTCAACTTGGCAGGGAACAAGTTCTTGCTTACAAAATAAATGGCATAGGATTGTTGGTCCTCTTTCTGCCTTAATGCCCTTCCTATTGATGTGTCTGAGGCATCATTGGATATATGAAATGGGAGAGTCCAATTGGGCCCTCTAAGAACTAGTGCCATAGAGAGCTTAGCTTTCAGGGTTTTGAAGGCAGTTTGACACTACTCAGTCCAAACAAAATCAACATCTTTTATCAATAATTAAAACACAGGTGAAACAATCTTTGTAAAATTTTCAATAAACCGTTGATAATATCCCGCATGTCCAAGAAATATTCTCACCTATTTCTGAGTCTTGGGGGATGCAAGTCTAATAATGACCTCAATCTTTGCAGGATCGAATTGTATTCCTTCAAATGAAACATGATGTCCTAGAACCACTCCTTCAGTTAGCAACATTTTGCATTTTTCATGACTTAGAGATAGGTTCATTTCCTAGCATATAATGAGGAATTTTTCTAAGTTTTCTAAGGCTTCTTGGTAAGTGTTTCCATAAACTATGAAGTCATCCATGTAG
This sequence comes from Picea mariana, assembly GCA_032191745.1. NCBI lineage: Eukaryota > Viridiplantae > Streptophyta > Pinopsida > Pinales > Pinaceae > Picea > Picea mariana. The sequence goes on along the minus strand of JASDQU010099770.1, from coordinate 167,875 downwards.
ACCTCCACACAATCATTAATAAATCAGAAAATATCCCTAATACTGCTCGTTGAAATGTGGCAGGAGCATTACACAATCCAAATGGTAAGACACTATAGGCATAGGTGCCCCAAGGATAGGTAAAGGTAGTCTTGTCTTGGTCCTTAGGTGCTATAAGAATCTGGTTGTACCCACTGTACCCATCTAGAAAGGAGAAATACTTCTTTCCAAACAAGGTGTCTAGAACTTGGTCAATGAAAGGAAGAGGAAAGTAGTCTTTCAGAGTGGCCTTATTGAGTTCTCAAAAATCAACACAAATTCTCCATTTCCCAGTCACTTTATTTGGAACCACTACAAGTGGGGATACCCACTTACTGTCGGAGATGGGATAGATAAATCCTACATTTAACAACTTTTGGATTTCCTCCTTGACTATGTCTTTGAGTGCTGGGTTCATCCTTCTCTGGGGTTGCCTAATAGGTGTTACTTCCCCCTGGGTGTATATATGATGGATGCATGTGTCAGGGTATACACCCTTCATGTCAATGTATTCCCAGGAAAATGCTCCTGATTGTTCTTTAAGGATATCTACTAACTGTTTATGTTGGTCTGTATCTAGCCCGTAGTTTATATGTAAAAATTTCCCTATACTAATCTCATATGGCATAGTATGAGACATGGCAGAATCATTGATTTCTAAAATAAAATATGTAGAAGACAAAACGGATGGATCTAATTGTTCTTAAAATTCTTCCCCAAACATGTACGCAAATTGAGGAAAAGACTGTGGAAAATCCACACATGTAATAGCAGAAATGAATTGGTTTAGCACATTTTTTAGCATATGCTCCTGAAGTGCCCTTGCATGGTCATTAGGCAATACGAGTTCTTCCCAGTATTAATTCTCATATGGACATTCAAGCTACCATAGATTCTCCATAATAGGTTGAGTTGGAGGGTAAATGGTGAGCTTTTGGATAGAGAGACCATTTGATATGGTCATTTGTCCTTCTCTACAACCAAAAAATGCATTGGTTGTGGCTAGCCAAGGCCTTCCCAAAATAATAGGATGGATTTGGGCAGGATCCTTTGAATGAATGACAAGAAAATCTACAGGGTACTCCCATGAGGCTAAAGTAACCATGACATCATCTAAAATCCCTTCAGGTATAACCCTAGTCTTATCTTCTAATTCCAAAATGGTTGGGGTAGGCCGAAGAAGAGGTTGTAACTGTAATTGTTCCAAGGTAGTAGCTATCATAACATTGATGGCTTCCCCTAGGTCTATGAGAGTGTTTTCGATGGAGACCTCCTTAATGGTTATAGTCACTATGGGGTTTCCTTGATTCCCATATTTTGCTATCTTTGGCTGCTCTAAGATGTACTCAGAGAGTCCTCCTACCAAGTGCATTGTAGGAGGGTCCTTTTGCTTCCTACCCGACTTCTTGATTCACAATTCTTTGACTACCTTACTATAGATTGGAATGTCTTTAATGTCTTGAAGCAAAGGAATCTTGACACAAATGTTTTTCAATTCATTCAAAATGTCAAATTCTGGTCGGGTGGTAGGTTTCTCAATTACCAATCGGTCTGGATAAGTAGGGACCTTCATAATTTGTTAAGGTTCATTTTGGGGAAGCTTGGGTTCTTGATTCTTTGGGATAATAACATCTTCCCACCTAGTGTCATCCGTGGGTTGTTGGGTGGTTTCTCCTTCTTCTTCTTCCTGGATGACTACTGAAGGTCTCAACCTATCTAGAACTTTTCTCGATCTTAGTTGAATTTCATGTAATGGAATAGGAGTAATGGCACTTGTCGGGAAGGCCTGCATCTCAACATTGTTAAGAGATTGAGAGGGCTTATTATTGGGATTCAACACTAGATGTGCCTACAATAGTTTCGGTTTTGGGGAGCTTTCATTTTTATATTGTAGGGGTTGTTGTTGTGGGATAGGAGGTAAAGGTGGTGGGACAAAACCTGGTAGAAGCTGCAGAGTGTTTGATGAGAACTAAGGATAAGGATGATTGTACATAGGGATGGTTGGTCTACTCTGTACATAGGAAGCTTGAGGGTTTCCTTGGTTGTGTCCTGCCCTCCAGCCTTGAATCTAAGGATGTTGGTACTGAGTAGACCAATTTTTCCAACCTAGTGAGTTCCATTGTTTTTGTTAACAATAGGGTGGAACTTGAGACTGTAGATATGGGTATGTGGGTTCATTCCTAGGCTGCCATGGCCTCCTAGGTGCATAAGAAGATTCCCCAAGATCTCCACTCCTATATATGGATAATAAACCAAACAATGATGGACATTTTTCATTCACATGGTCTTTTGTACAGAAGCCACAAACTGAAATGTTATCTAGTGGGCACTCCCTTGAGGAATGCTTCCTACTACATCTTGGGCAATATATTCTCATTGCTGCATTTTCCTCCTCCTGTTTCTTTTTGAGTTTAAGGGTATCCAACTGGGAACCTATTGTGCTTAAGATGTTAGTCTTAAAGTTTTCTAAAAGTTTCCCTATCTCTGCTCTCGTGATACCACCTGAACTAACTGGTTTTAAGCTTCTATTGTAATGGTCTTGAACATTCTTTCATGTTTTGGCTCTACTCCTTGAGTAGTTTTTACACATTTCACATATTTTAGCAAATGGTTTATGAGAAATATCACCTGATGCCATCAGGTTAAGCATCTCTAAATATTCTTTTGAAATTCCCTTAAGGAAAAGAGCCCTAACTACATCCTCTGGGAGGTCATGTTATTTTGACTTCTAGGATATATAACCAAATCTTTCCATATAGTCTTCAAGGGTCTCGTATTCTAACTGTTGGACTTTAAATATGTCATTACGAGACTCTTTGGTCTTCCAGTAGTCTTGGTACTTCTTAAGAAAGATGTCTTTCATGGATTCCCAAGACCTAATACTAAATTCTCTCAACCCCATGAACCATCTTAATGTAGAGTCTTTGAGGGTGGCAGGAAAGAGTTTTAATTTATGGGCATATTGCACATAGTTGTAGCTCCTGCACAAGATGTCAAATTTAAATAGGAAGGTGTCTAGATCTTCACTATTTTTACCATAAAAGGTAGGCAGTGCTGAGAGAGGAATATTCTTCATGTTGACATTTGGAGTGGTGTCCAAAATCGGAAATCTGAAGGTAGTTTTGGTTTGGTTTCCAGTTTCTTCTTCCTCCCCATGTCTTACATTGTTATGGTCCCCCTGATCACCCATATTGGCTTGGTTTCCAAAAAGAGAGTACCTGAGTGGTTTTATCTTTGAAGGGAACAAAGTTTCTCTTTGATGAAAAGGTCTTCCTACTAATTGGATGTCTGGGACTCTACTCGAGCCGGTTGAGATTATCGGTGCCCAAGTTTCTATGTCAATTTGAGAAATAACTACATTGTCTTAGCTACCAAACAAAAGATTCACCTGTTCAGGGTCTATGATATCCTTAAAATTAGACTCCCCTAGTGGTGGTGTAAAAGCAAAGGTTGTATTGTTTGGTTCTCTAGAAGACTCGAGTGGTCTTGCCTCCTTTCTTAGTATGATTGATGCTTCAATTTCTCATTCTATAGTGCTCCCTGTGTTAGTCCCTTCAGAGACTATTTTATCTCTTTGGGTTGACCTAGCTCCTATTCTTCGGTATCGGTCTACGGATTTTATAAGTGGAATGTTCCTTCCCCAAAATAGATTGGAAGGAACCTTGGTTGAAAGGTATGATTTTGATTTAATGTATCTACCTTGTGGGTCTCTAGGCCTATTCATGAAATAAATAAAAAACAAAAAGAAAAAGATACCATTTGATTCCTAGGTCTATTCATCAAAGAAAATAGAAAGAAAAACTACTATTGGGTTTGGGGGAACTTGCTATAGTAGATGCGCAGGTTCTTACCTTTCATCTTAAAGTTCACCCACCACCAAACTAATGATAAGGTATAAGGATGATCTAATTCCTAGTTACTTCTTACCTTAAGACAACTCCCCGACAACGGCACCAAAATGTTAGGTGATTTATATGTACTAAAAAGACACTAAACTACCCTCAATTAAATTGTCAACTTGGGGTAAGTAAAGCTAGAGTTGTACAAAAATACATGCCGAAGGTAAAAGGTTGGTAGGAGTATAGTCTAACTAAGGAAAGCATCTATCTAAGGCTAATCTACTCAAACAAACCTATCTAATGAGAAAACCCTACTAGGCAAAATGAAAACTAGGTAACCTAAGCTCTTTTGGGCAAAGGACTGATGGATAGTTCCTAAGAAAGAAAGTAAAAACCCTATTCAAAGCAAACTAGTTCATGACAGTAAGCAAAGGTAAACTACTACACATACTAAGAAAATGATGAAAGCAAACTTCTTTAACTTGCCAACCTACATTCAATGAGAAACTACCCTAAGAAAGCAAATAAATAAGAAAGTAAGCAAAATAACCTATCTAACCTATTAAAGCAAATAGACAATTAAGCAAAGACACCTAACTAACCTTCTAAAACAAAAGACAAGTAAGCAAAGACAACTATCTATCCTACTAAAGCAAAGGGACAAGTAAGAAAAAACTTCTCATTGAACAACTAGCTAGCCTAAGAGGCAAGTGAACTAAATGCCTAATGCAAAACTATTTCTCTTGCGTGAAAGGAAATTTAAATGCTCAATGCAATGCATGAAAGGAAATATATTCTATTGAAAGTAAGAAAGACTACCAACTAAACTTATGAAAACAAGAAACTATCTCTTCTAATCTACGAAAGCAAGAAGCTATCTTTAATCTATGAAACACTCAAATGTAATTCTAGTGGTTGTGTGAATGCCTTCGGTGGTGATGGATGATATCTCGATGACACTTGACAACAAAGGACAATTCCAACAGTATAAGCTCAATACTAATTTCAATGGAAAAATGAAAGGTGTGAAGTAAACAGTCCAATGAAAACTTAGCCATGATAAAAGTAATGTTAAATACCTTGCATATTCATGTATAAACCATTAACATCATAATAAGATTATCATTATATAACTAAGGAATTTATTTGGATTTTAATCTATGAAAGGAAATTGCATGAAATAAAACTATACTATGTCTATTTTAATCATTCAAGCTATGATAAGAAAATGAATTTAAAACAGAGATTACATTATGCTTATTAAAAAGTAATTTAACAATTAATCAACAACTAAACAAATGAAATCTATCTAAAACTAAGACAATCAAATTATGATTAAGAACTATAAGTAAATCTATCCATCCATCAAAGATCCCTGTCAAAGGAAACCCAACTAAGGCTCTGTTTTATTCTAAAAAAAACGTTGTTTTAAACTTGACTGCAAGATCGTAAATAAAAGTGTAATCTAATATCTAGATGCATATGGCGTTAGTGTAGAGACTTGCAAGTCTATTCCTAGCCTACAAAACTAATTCTTGCTAACATAATCCATCATACTAACCTACAAAAGAACAATAAAACAATTAAATCATAACTAGCTAATTAAAACATAAAACATGCATGTACATGAAATAAAAGACAATTTAAATTATGAAATGTATGAACAACACACTAATCATCACCAGACTGCTGGTGGCCCCCCCAGCAAGTCGTGGCTACCCTTTACAAGCACACCACAAACTTCAGCAGGCCGAATTCACCATGAAAGTTAAAAACACAGTTCTGGCACTATTCTGGCAATGTGAAAAATCAAAAACAGAGTACAATGAATTTATCTCCAATCTGATGGCTATCCTACTTGCTTAACAATCTAATGATCATCTTGGTAGTATTTATAGGTTTACAACCCAGGTGGTCAACCACAGGAGGGTCGAACCACCTCTAAATTCGGCAAATTACAATAAATGCGACGATAACTAACAAAATGGAAGAAGCCAATAATTTCCCTCTTTGAACAAGTGAAATCGAGTTGTCTTGAGCTTAGTAGCTGGAGGGAGCAATGATAAACAAAACCCATGTGCCCGATGTTTCCACCACTGGCCACCAATACCATAATCGACAACTCGCCTTGCGTTTTTGTGCAATACTGGGTGTTGGAACAAGTGTCGGATCAAGTACCAGAACGAGTGCTAGATCAAGTGTCGGATCAAGTGTTGGACCAAGAAACATGGTGCGCTTTTCCCTTTAATAGCAAAAAAATATGAATTAACTCTTGGAAACCATAAAATATGATAGATTAAACTTGATTGAATCACAAAACATGAATTATACGTACCTCATGTTGATTATACCATTTTATCAGAAAATTCTTCAAAAAGCTCCTTTGAAAGATAAAAATGCATATGTACATATGGAAAAAAGTGTATAATAACGCCATGAAAATGATCATATATCGGGCCCAACACAACTATTACTACCACTAACACAAATACAGAGACACATATCTTTCCCAATTCCCCCCCACCATTTCTGGCGAGTACCTCTTTGTTTTTACGCAAGCTTGAGGAGGATAACATATTCTTGTTGATGTAAGTTCATCCTTCGGATGAGTCCATCGGAGTACGTTTAGAGAACCCTAAGAAGGAGTGGTTCAATCCCATATGGGTCTTTCTATGTTTATTTAACGAGTCCAAAGAGAGAAAACTCAAGGTTTTTTCATTTTTAGAGAGTCTGAAAAACACTTAAAGAGAACTCCATAAGGTCCTTTCTCGTAAATTAATCTAACAAGACTGAAAAAGTGAAAAACTACCGCTCATTAGATGTTTTCTTCAAATACTTTTATGAGCATGAAAAGAACAAGGTCGCTCGACAATATTTTCATTTTTAAGGAGTGTGAAAAGAGATTAAAGGATACTCCATAGGTTTTGCTTTTCGTGTCACCATTATGAGTTCAAAAAAATGAAAAAAGACTACTCGATTACATTCTCATGGTTTTACAAGCACGAGAAATAATTAAGACTCGGTTTGGGGTTTTTCCTGAAAAACCCTAAAAGGATTTGTACATGCGAAAAATATATAAAAGAAAATCAAAAAAGAGGACCCTTGTTCCAACGTCTCACCTCTAGACTTTTCAATCTGCAAAAATCAATCACTTGTAAAGTTGTTAGCACTTTAGGTTTTGGATAAAACATAAAAGTAATATAATATGCAAATGAAAAAGTGATAAAAGTCAATAAAAATAGGTAACAAACCACATTTACCATTTCATTTGTGACTTTGCCCAAATATTTCTCCAAAGCCCTTTTTGACCTTGATTTTCAACTATTGATTGTGGAGTGCACGGTGGATCATTTCACGAATTGTCTCCACAAACGAGGTAATCTCATTCTCCTTCATCTTTGCATGGTTTAAAAATTGATTTTCATTGGTTAAAATTATGTTTTGGGTTGATTTTTTAGGGGTTACCCATGCATTGAGGTCGTCGCAGGTGCCCTATATCAGGAATTGTGACGATCTACGATCATCGCAGGTGACCCTATAGGTAGGGTGCGATGATGTCGCACTATGAAAATGCATAGGCTTGCAATGACTGGAGCCCAAAATTAAAAAAGATGAACCCAACAAGGGAAAACCCTTAGCAAAGAAAACTATGTTTGTAAACTCTTCTTATGGTTCATTGGAAGGATTTCCACGATTAAGATGTTGGAGTGGAAGGAACGAGAGAATGAAGAAGAAGATTAATTCACCAAGAATGACCCGAGAACAGTTATGGCCCTCCGGCAGTGTGGGTTATTAAAATTCTTCAAGATTCAAGGCATGAGGGCCCAATTGAGACTATTGGAGTACTTGGTTCACATGTGGGATGTGAACCAGTATGAATTTCATGTGGGCACCGAAACACTCACCATAGATATCGAGGATATATATTTCTTAAAAGGACTATCTCGTCGTGGTTCATGGGTGACACTTACAGGTAGCAGGGGTGGCAGTGAGCCTATGAACTACTATGTCAGTCATGATTGTTTGTCGGGTATCGAGAAACATAGAAATAAGGTATCTATCAGGGATGTCTGAGATTTTCCTTTTCTTACTATCCTCTATACTATTACTCGCATGGTAGGGATTGCAGCTCCCCATATGGCTCTCTAGATCCATTTTCAGTATTCATTGGAGTGTATGGAGCCCCGAGTCTTCAACTGGTGCGAAGGGATCCTAAAAAGAATGAAGAAACAGCTTACTAAGTGCAGAAGTGCTGGGTTAAAACAATTTGGATATGGGTCTATTTTGGTATCCTTCTTCCTGGAGAGGGTCCATGTCTTGTGCTTACAAATGGAGTGGGGTATACCCTCTCTACAGGATCCAAGGATGAAGAGGTGGGTAGACCTCATGGCTCAACATGGAGGTGGCCGCATCATCAAATATGATGATGTCTTCTTCCAATGGTTGAGGACTCAATTTCTCATGGTTGAAGATTATGTGTATGTTGGGATGGATTTCTGTGCAGATCCATACCTAGCTCTTCCTGAAGGTTCCCAGTGGGGGGACATAGGTAAGAAGAAAAAAAAAAATCTATAATGTTTTTGTTATTTTTAATGATATAAAATGTTTTTTGTGTTATTTATTCGATGACTAATCGATTTCTCTTTGATAATGCATATGTGGGACCTTATCGTCCTCCAGGTTCATCCCCTATCCAGAAGTGAGGGGAGAGACGTACTATAGCAGGAGTAGCTTCTATCGATTTCGAAATCATAGAACAAAACCTAGAGGGACTCACCACGACTGTCCTTGATGCCACTATAGATGATATTCCTAGGCATTACCAACACCACACAGTGGGCGTATTCACATCCATCGGTCAACTGCTTCGTAGAGTAGCATGAGCAGTCACGTGTTATAGTGAGCAACATCCTTTATTCTCTTGTACATGAAGCTATGAGCTTCACAATTTTGATATTTTGGTCTTCGGACAAAAACACTTTTTGTAAACATTTATCGTTATGAATATGAGGCTTCTACTCGCTTACTTGTTGTATGTACAAAGTGTGATTAGATTTCATAAATGTCTCAAATGTTTGTCTAACATATAATTAGCCAATGCATTTGTTAATGTATTTAGACATCTAGGAATCTGTTGATATTCAATATAATCAAAATGACGTTCCAAGAGGAGAATTCGTAAATATACCCTTAACAAAGTAGGACTTCGGATAGAATAAATGCTACTCAACTGTAGGAATACTAACTGTTAATCAAGTCTTACAATAAGATGAAGGATTCCAAGTGAAATGACATCAGTTACCAGATTCCAAGTGAATCAAATCCCCAGTATGGTCGGCAATTTTGTTATCGAATTAATTGGTAAATGCAAACCTAAACAGATATCCCTAGATTCCACTTGAAACTAGAACAAAACATAATAGAATGCACACTTTGCCTTAAACTTCATCATCATATGAACTAGTTTAATGAGTTACAAGTGACATACCTTTTAAACGACGCTTGTCCTCGCTAGTGTAGTCTTTGTAGCTCCTTCCTTGAGTTCGTAGAATAGTAAGCATGTCTAAGAATAACAAACCAATAAAGAGGGAAAACAAAGGTACATGTATTCTAATGAAGTTTATGTATAGGATCAAGGAATTATACAATAGAAGACAAAATGCTTATATAGGGAATACATGCATTATTGTATTATGTGAATAGAAAGTGGAGAATACAACCTATGCCTTGACGTTGCAAGGCCCCCTTTTGATGGCTCTTTTCTCCAACAAACACACCTTTTCTCCAAATGTCTTGAATGAAGAAGATCCACAATCTATCTTGAAGAACTAAAGCAAAGCTCTCAAGCATAATCTGAAGTAGAACTCTCCATACAATTCTTAGCCTATTCAACCTTAGCCGTTTCGATGAGAGATCCCTCTTTATATCATGTGAAAGAGAGATGGATGAGGATATTAGGATGATCCCACCAAATCAGAGAAGCGAGTAAGATCCAAACCGATCGAAGGCCACCTCATCTTCTAGAAGATTCCCTTCTAGAACATTCATGAAATTTGACTGTTCTCGTGCTTTAAGCATCATCGCACCCTATGCACAAGCATCATCTGAAAAAATCACAACCCAGGTATAGTGTAGAGTCAGATGATCAAGCGTCGTTACACCCCATGCATAAAGAAGGGTGCGATGACCTTCCTTCATATGTTTTTTGGTAGAGGAAACCAAATCACTTTTCCCATAGATAAAGTCTCTTTTAATATTTTTAGGGAACATGAACACATCTTGTCAGGTGATCACAGACATGACCAAAATAATGTGTAACAACCATCCTCAAATGATGCTCATGATCTTCTTCTGACTTGGAATATACAAGTATGTCATATAAAAAGGAAATGACAAACTTGTCCAAATATTCTCAGAAAACACTATTCATTAGGCACATGAAAATAATTGGGGCATTTGATAACCCAAATGGCACCACTGTGAACTCATAATGACCATACCTTGTCCTGAAGGTGGTCTTGCTGATGTCTTCCTCTTTAATCCTTACCTGATGGTATCATGACATGAGATTAATATTTGAAAATATCCTTGCATCCTTCAAATGATCGAAGATATCATCAATCCTCGGTAGAGGATATTTATTCTTTATAGTTACATTGTTCAGTTGTCCAAAATTGATGCACAATATCAATGTCCCATATTTATTTTTCATGAAAAAGACTGGGGCACCCCAAGGTGACACACTTGGGCATATATACCCCTTCTTCAGAAGTTCTTCAAGCTGCATTTGCAACTCCTTCAGTTCTGGTGTACTCATTTTGTCATTCTTTGACACTAAAGTTGCTCCAGGCATTAAATTTATAGAGAAATAAATATCTCTCCTTGGGATTAGTCCTGGTACCTCCTTGAATGCATCTTCAAAATATTCCAGGACTACATGATCCTCCATACATGGATCCTTATCGTTAGATGCTTCCTCCATATGGGTTGAAATTATTTGACAGCCTTCCTGTAACACTTCTTCAGCTGCATTGCAGAAATTTCTATGATAGTAATTTCCCTGGGAATTCCTTGGACCGTTCTTTGATTTCCCTCCTCATCTAGGTAGGTGAATGTATTTTTATGACAGTCTAGGATAGCATGATGTTAGTCCAACCAATCCATCCCAATTAGACATTCATAGGAACCTAAAGGAAAGATGTTCAAATCTTCCCTTGTGCTTAGATCATTCATGTCATGGAAAGGCATGACTTAACCATCTCATTAAATTTTCTTTTGGATCTGGTAGCCAGCTGCACCAACCAAGACTTTTCATACTTGTTTCTTGGCAAATGAAAACTTTCCACCATATTAGGATCTATATAACTATGACTATCTCCTGAATCAATTAAAATAGTAATGGTTTGGTTCTGGATCAAACCTTCCACTTCAATCATATGTGACTGATACTATGCTTTCTTGTTTTCCAGGGTTGCATAGATCTTGGGTACATTTATTCCCATGTCTCCCACTATTTACCCTCATTTTACATTGTGAACATCTCTTACTTTGTCACTTATTTGAGGATAATCTATAAACATACGGTCTCCTTTACAACCCCAACATTGAATAGGTGGTTGTCTTGGCCTTTGACCACCTATCTCAATCATTCTAGGTTCTCTAGAAGTTGGTTGTCCCTGAGGATTATTTCTAAAGAATGGTGGCTTAGCTCCCTTCTTCCTCTGATCCCTCTTGAATTTCTTCTTGTCTTCGCAAGATTTTTTGAAAGTTCGCCTTGTTTTTTGCTGATCATATAGCCACTTAGCTCACCATATGGTCTCCTCCAATGTTTTGGGATCATCATATTGTATTTTGTCACTGATGGATGATGGAAAACCACTCAAATAACTATGTATATTAATTGTTTCATCCTTGATGAAAGAAACATACTTCAGCAATTCTAAAAACCTTCTTTCATATTCATCTATTGTCATACTCCCAAGCTTGATTTCAAATAACTCTTTCATTTTCTTGTCATAGTACCTCTTTGTCAAGTTTTTCCTTTCGAAATACTTGTTGAATTCCCTCCAAGTAACATTTTTCTCTTTAATGTGTTGTACATGCACAAGTTCATCCCACCACATGGATGCCACTCCTTTGAGTTGGTATATGGAAATTATTCCCTCTGCATGAGAAGAATAATTATGAAATTGAAAATACTTTCTCGTTCCCAACAACCAATTCTTTGCATCTTCATCCTTCTTGTGTTCACCATCAAATGCGGGAGGTTTTATTTTGTTCATTTATCCTCGCATATCATCCACCCCATGCCTCTTATGCTTCCTAATAGGGGATGGAATTGATCTACTATGTTATCTCTTATTGGAATGCTTCGGGGAGTGACGATGATTTCTGCTACCACTTCTTGATCTTCCTTTCTTCTCAAGAGACCTGTGACTTCCTGATTTTCTAGAGAGGTAGTAGTGGGGGCCCAGAGGGGACATAGTGATAATAGTGGAGGCCATTCAATGTAAAGTGGACTAGATCCACTGTATTATTAAATAAGACCCACTATGGTAGTTAGATATAATAAATGTAAGAGAAATTCTTAGAAGGTTCTACTTGTACAAGATTTCTCCTCTAGAATGTTCTTAGGTGATGGTAGCACTATATAATGGGGTTCAAGAAATGTAATGAGATATGAAGAGAAATATTGTATTTGTGAGCTAAAGCTCAATAGGAGGATTCCCCCTCGAAGAGGCAAGTGAACAGGAAAGGATCTCTTCCATAATAGGATCCATTGTATGGTGTTGCCCTACCTCAAGGGTTTGATAGTAATAAAAGAGATTTTTCATATTGTTCTTGTATATCTGTTGTGGTTCTTTTGTATATCTATTCTGGTTCTTAACAAGTGGTATCAGAGAACTTTCCTTGGCATACATTGTGGGAAAATATTTTTTATTTTTGTAGATTTTTTTTTCGGAGAAGGAAAAAGAGGGCTGCGACATTCCAGAAATTTTTGGTATATTTCTGTGAAAAAATTGCAGAAATAGGTTGTATATATAAGTTCCTCTCAGAAAAACATCCAAGTTGAAAAACAAAATCATCTGAAACGGAGTCTGGGAAGTCAAGATATTGAAGTTTTAAAATCCGCAAATTTTCAGGGTTTTTTCCACGGACGACAGCGCAATTTTTTTTATTTATGTAGCAAATGGAGGCCAAATTTTCCCAAAACAATTAAATATTTGAGTTTCTCTCACAATTTCACCCAATTTCAAAAAACAAATCAGACGAAACGGAGTCCAGGAAGTGAAGTTATGAGCATTTTAAATTCAACATTTTTTTATTGTTTTTCCAGAAAAAGCTGCGATTTTCAGTTGTAACTTATTGTTTTATTTTTGGGGTTTTTTCATGACAGTTGCGGGACCAAAGAGTTCATAGGGTGATCATATGGCTATTTCCTCTCAAACCCTCATAGAAATTCTACAAATTACCGAATCATTCAAATCCCAATTGTATGATACATTGGATGCTATATTGCATGACCTTGCAGATGGCCTCAATGATAGTTTTCGTAGTATTCAAGATTCATTGGATAGGATGCAGAAGAGATTTATTATGGCAGACATTAGGGATGAATATAATCAAGAAATATATGCTTGGTATGATTTTGAGGCCAATTGTGATGATTGGTATATGGATAGTTGTCATTTCTGGGATGACAACCACTTTCATATTTTATTTGATGACTCTAATCCACCTTCTATAGAGAGCATCAATGTGACAAATTGAGAGCCAATGATTATTACCAATGTCCATCCTGCATATTCTACAGTGGTATTATTCCTTCCAGATTCTTCTACTACCCTTTTCCACTATGTGGATGGATCTTCTTATTTGGATCGACATGAGAGGTGTCAGTCTTTGGAGCATCATTTTGAGTTGGTTATTGGGTTCCAAAATATTCCACGGGAAGTTCACATGAGCACTTGGACATGGGAGCCAGGCTTGCAATGTTGGTTGGACTACTTCATCATGGTGGATTTCCTTTCTACATGGGACCTTGGTTCTCCAGTCCTCTTCAGCATTATGGTTTACAATTATCCATGGGACCTTGGTATATGGTTGTACATCAAGCGTTGAGGAAAATTCTTTCATAAGGGGGATGGAATGTTAGGCATCTACAGAGGTAGTAGTGGAGGCCCAGAGGGGCCATAGTGATAATAGTAGAGGCCATTCAATGTAAAGTTAACTAGATCCACTATATTATTAATTAAGACCCACTATGGTAGTTAGATACAATAAATGGGTAATTAGATATAATAAATGTAACCAGACTTCCTAGAAGGTTCTACTTCTAGAAGATTCCTCCTCTATAATGTTCTTAGGTGATGGTACCACCATATAATGGGGTTCAAGCAATGTAATGAGATATGAAGAGAATTATTGTATTTTTGAGCTAAATCTCAATAGGAGGATGCCCCCTCGAAGAGGCAAGTGAACAGGAAAGGATCCCTTCCATAATAGGATCCATTGTATGGTGTTTCCCTACCTCAAGGGTTTGATAGTAATAAAAGAGATTTTTCATATTGTTCTTGTATATCTATTGTGGTGTTTTTGTATATCTATTATGGTTCTTAACAGAGTCACTCTCCTTATCCAATTTCTTTTATATTATTTCCAGGATCTACATCAACTTCATGTTGAAGTCTTCCTCTTGCTCCCTAACTTTCTTAAGCCTTTCATTATCATCTTGGTGAATTTGGATGTATTTTTCCAAATTTTTTATGGGCTTCAACATGCTCACTTATTTATTTTTCTCCTCTTCAAGTCCATTGGAGTTCATTCCTTCAATTCCCAAGTGAATATCCATTCCTCTAACTTCATTCTTTGAACTGTAAGCATCTTATGCCTCCTCATTTCTCTATATTGAGGAGCAATTCGGTTTGGTTATGTCAATTGTTAACTCTGCAAAATGTGTAATAAACCGAAATTTTGTCAGGCTATTGGATTTTAATAATTTACCAAAATAAACCAATCTGATTTCAACCAAAACACAATCTCAGATTCCATTTCCAACGGAAATTGGTCGGTCAATAACTCCTCGGGATTCTATCTCTAATCCCAGCTCTGTTCTGCATCAATTTTCGGGCACTAACCCTTTTATTCATCCCTTGGTGCTCATGTGACCATGGCTGTGACCCAGTGCTAATGATTTGGGCACTTATCCAGAGTCTTGAAACATTGACTCCCAAGCTTCAGAGGTTTTTCCTTTTTTTGCACCTCACAAACATTACAAAACAACGAACTGGAAATGCGTGAAGAATGGTGAATCTATGGTCCACATTCCTTGCTCAGATCTATAATGGATCAAAGCTTTTGGGACTCTGGATTCGGTGGTTCCCAAATTACATCCCCTACAACTCTATCGGAGTGCCAAATTGGTGAACTACGAACTATGGTGGGTCAATGGTCCATGATTTTGCAGCATCCAATGACTGATACTGACTATGGAAGTCCCAGATTTAGAGCTCCAGGACTTCATAGCATTCAGGGCTTTGGGACTTTGGAGGATTTCACATCTGC
Organism: Picea mariana; assembly: GCA_032191745.1. Lineage (NCBI taxonomy): Eukaryota > Viridiplantae > Streptophyta > Pinopsida > Pinales > Pinaceae > Picea > Picea mariana. Next base: position 152,453 of record JASDQU010099770.1, on the reverse strand, counting down.
ACATCCCAAAACTCTCAAACTGCTATCTTTGAGCACTTCCAGGTCACCTATGGTAACATCATGACGTCACGTCACCCCGACACTACGAAACCTCTGGGATTTCATCTTCCCCTTCCATCATGAATCATTTATTCTGTAGTGTCAATTCCTTGGTTTTCACAGTATGGAACCATGCATTGACTATGAAAATCAAGGGGTCCTACATCCCTATTTGAGAGGAGGGCCATGTGGAGAAATATTAAAAGCGGACACGTGGCCCAATCAAACGAGTGACATGTGTCACGTTCTATCAAGAATTTCAATCATCCAAAGGTTTTTAACTCATGGACACATGGCACACATCCTAGGTGGGCACGTCATTCTTGGTGTCAATAGCAGGCCATGTCACTTCAGAACTTTGGGCCTTCGAAAGATTTAACACTTGCATTCCTCAAATCTATCGAACTTTGAGTTGCCTTACCTTCCGAGGTCCACATAGTACAACCCTCAAAATTGAGGTGGTGGAACGTTTCATGTCTAATAAATTCCGACATCACCACTAGAGGCGTCATCATGCCGCGCCACTTCTGTTCCTTACCCTCGAGACTTTTACACTAGCACAATCCAATGATCAACACTTTTCCCTTCCCTGGATCTGCAATGTAGATTTCCTTTGGGACTTTGGAACTTTGAGATTCATCCCCTCTTGCTCTTATAACCCATAAAATTTGTTGAACTCACGAATTCTGAAGGAATTGTAGGTTAACCATCCTGAACCTTTCTTTAGATATGGCAGTTTTGAAAGAACATCCTTCTCTCGAACAGATCCAATGGCCCAACACCATGAATGTTGTGATTTCTTTCACTGTGGCCATTTCTTAAACTGTTACACCTCTTGTTCTTCTGAAAATAGTCCAAGTGTTCTCTAAACGCCCTCTTGGCACTCTGTACATCAAAATTCTCTGGACTTTTACTTTGAATTCCTCGTTCATGGCCCATCCAGGTTCCATGTAGAAACCATGGGCTATGAACTTGAATTTTCTCCATTTCAAAAACAATTCTCTTCTGAACCTTTTTCTTCAAATTCCACTAACATGGCCCTTCAAGGATCAGTGTTAAAAAATTGGCTCTGATACCATTTTGTAACATCCCCAGCCACCAATAGGTCAGGCAACATCACTTCCTGGACGTCTATCCTTGCTCTGATACCATTTTGTAATGACCCCAACCACCAACAGGATGGGTAATGTCACTTCTTGAATGTCTCTCCTTGCTCTAATACCATTTTGTAACACTCTCGGCCTTAAATCAAAAGGCCATGCCATGCCACCAAATAACTTTGTGGAAATAATCATATATAAAACTTAACAAGAAAATAGAGATAACATCTGGTATTCACACACACACACACACACACACACATACACACACACATATATATAATTCAATTGAATACACATCAATACTCTACTCATACACTTGTTCATGTGGAAGCAACATTAACACATACATGCCACATATGTACACAGGCATTACTCATGAATTATAATAAAAATACAAATATAGATACATAACATACAATGAACAAATATTTGGTACTTATCTTTTAACAGATGAGCACCAACCGTATGCAGACCTTCCACGAAAATCCCATCCTTAGACCATGATGCTCATCACTCTTAGCAGTGGTTCACCCCCAAGTTGGGACTAAAATCCATCGGGAGAGGGATTCCTAGGCTTGGAAAGGAAAATAAGAAATTTGCACAAATCGACAGGAAGGATTATCCCCCAGGAGCCAACTCACACTACATCCTACAGCCTCTCACTCCCCACATGCCTGTCCCACCCCAGGAAGTGTGCCCCTTCTCTGCTCAATAGTTCTTTGGTTGCCCCACTTCCCTTCCAAGGCTTCAGCAATAGGCTAGACATGAATTATCTGATCATTGTAGCCACAGTTGGGCTCCCTCTGGGAAATCACTTTCCCAACAACCTATCTCAGCTGGAGAGAGTTTCTTACAGGCCTGACAACCTAATTCTTCAATACACAAGCCTGAAAACCTACTTCTTCAATCCAGCTTCTGATTCAGTTCTAGTAAGGTCATGGAAACAACAAAGCTCAGTATGGACCAGGTGATGGCAGCAAGCCATGCTCAAGAATGGAAATGTGTGGGATGTAACAACCAATCATTAATACACAGAATGGGCTCAGGTAAAATATAGGGTGCGTCAAGATTCACATGAGGTACATAGGATAGGGTGCATGCTTGTTCAGAGGTAAATGATGGAGGAAATGGTTCAATGCATGAATCAATGGTTAAATCAGGAAGGGTTGCAGATTTACAAAGAACCGTGAAGGTCATGAGAATGGCAACGTAATCCAAGAACGATGAGAGAATGCGAGACTTTCGAAGCCACACCATAATGGGAAATGAACCCCCAACGAGATGGCTTTCCCAGCTAGAAACTACATGCGCCCAAGTTTAAACATGTCTTCCTAAAGCTGCATGAGCTCCACTTAGCACTCGTTCCCCTTTCCATGAACTTAGGACAACACAACTTATGTCAACCATATCCCTTTTGGAAATAATAATATAATATTATTCTTTTAGAGGTAAGCCTTTTATATTATCCCTTGTTCCTAGACACTTATCCCCTTCCCTTACCCTATGTAGTGGAGCTTATCCCCCCATAACTCTTTCTTCGTGGTCAATGTACACGCAACGATGTAATTTTATTAATAATGTGAGTGTTTACATATACAAAAATAGGCTCACTGGCCTTAATCATATAGGCTCTCTAGCCTAATAAACATATAAGTCTTCCAGCTTATAAACACTTTGTTTACTAGCCTATAAAAAAAATTACAACTCTACAGAGGCTCGACCTTGGGATGTTACACTTTAAGTGTTTTTCAGACTCTCTAAACATGAAAAACCCCTAAGTTTTCTTTCTTTGGACTCGTTAAACAAGCTTTGAAAGACCCATATGCAATCAAACCACTCCTTCTTAGGGTTCATTAAACATACTCTGAGGGACTCGTCTGAAGGATGAGCTTACATTACAATAACATGTTATCCTCCTCAATCTTGCACAAAAATAAAGAGGTACTCACCTGAAATGGTGGGGGGGAATTGGGAAAGAAATGTGTCTTTGTATCTATTTTAGTAGTAGTAAAGTCACTGTTGAACATGACACCCACCTTCATCACTATATCCAGGTTGGGAAATCCATTTGTCTCTCATTTGACCATCAACAAGTTCATATGTTGGGTCCTCCTTGAGTCAATTCTTCCAAGACAATTATCGTGTCATTCATATGTTCAAGAGAAATCTAGCCTAAACAAGCCTTCTATCGAGTCGGTCATCTACAGTTATAAATTTTCTACCATGTCAGCCTTCCCTGAGTCATTCCCAAATCACTTCATACTCTAATCTACTTCAAATATGTTACATATTTAATGTCATTGATGGGGGATAAATTAAGGGCCTCCTATGATGAGTCTTTTCTTGTCGACTTCAACTCATTATCTGGGAACAAGACTTAGAAATCATTTAGTTCCTTTGAGACTACATGCCTCAAGGGTAGGTTTCTTCTCTTTCAATAGTGGGTTCAGATCACTGACCCCTGATGGGAATATTCCATCGAGTGTTCAACTTCAACTCATTCATTCACATTCGTTGGATTGTACTAGATTACCTTGGGAGTCATTGAGATCAATCGGGATTTCCCTAGCACTTGTTAATGGTTTTCATTAATGACTCGTAATCAAGTGGTTTCTACCATGTTCAAATTCAACACCTGTAATCACTTGAATAAATTTGTACTTATGGACGATGGAAATGAATACCCTGGATCTCACCATATTAGTCCAGGTTGCGATAGAGTATTCATAAGTTTGAACTGACACATAGATCCACTATGTATGTCTCATGGCTATGTCCAAATTTAAATTCTTTAAGCGCATAGATCCACATTGTATATATGGTGGCTATGTTGAATCATGATGACATGGATCCACAATGTATGTTTATTGGCCATGACTCACTTGACACTTATGATTAGATTCACTTGTAGTCTAAGTATGGGAATGCCTACCTCAAAAGATGGTATATTATTATGCAGATGCTTGATTGTTTGCAGGTTCCCGACCGATGCGATCCTTGATTTCGATCTACAAAGTATTTCAATTGTCACAAGTTACAACTTCATACTTTGGGGGGAATTCTATTACACATTATTTTGGTCACCCTAGTGATCAATTGATGACATGTGCATAACTCACTTCCATGTTTCCTGAAAACATTAAGAGATACTTTCTCCATGAGAAAAGTGGTTTTCCTTTTCTTCCTTAAAAACTATGACAAGGGAGATTTCCACAACCTTCTCTATGCATGGGGTGTGAAGATGATTTATCATCACACTCTACACCAAAGATATATTGTGATGTCGTCGCAGGCTTCCTGTGCATAGGGTGCAACGATGCTTAAAAAAGGGAAAAGTCAAAATTCACAAATGTTCTAGAAGGGAATCTTTTAGAAGATGAGGTGGCCTCTGATCAGTTTGGATCTTACTCACTTATCTAATTTATTGGGATCATCCTAATATCTTCATCCATCCCTCTTTCACCCTATATAAAGAGGGATCTATTACGGAAAAGGCTAAGGTTTGCAACGACTTGCATATGCATGAAGAGTTTTGCTACAGATTATACTTGAGATAGCTTTGTTTTATCTCTCTAAGTCATATTGTGGATCTTATTCATCAAAGGTATTGGAGAAAAGGTGTTTGTGTTGGAGAAAAGAGATATTGAAAGGGAACTTGCAACATCAAGGCATGGTTTGTATTCTCCACTTTCCATTTAATATAATGCAACAATACATTTCTTCCCTATAAATGTGTCTTGACTTTTGTTCTATAACTCCTTGATCGTATACATAGAATTCATTGGAATATATATATCTTCATTCTCTCTCTCTTTGTTGGATTTTTCTTATTAAACAGGTTCACCTTTCCAAAAATCCAAATATGGAGCGACAAGGATGACACTAGCGAGGATCAAGTGTCATTTAAAAGGTATGTCACTTGTACCTCTCTAAACTAGTTTATATGACAATGAAGTTTAAGGTGAAGTTTGTATTATGTCTTGTTTTGTTCTAGATTCTTGTGGAAGTTAGGGAGATTAGTTTGTTTACACTCTTACCAATTTGTCTAATAACATTCACTACCATGGTCACATGTGTTCGAGGGCTGAAGAAAAGCGGCTAGTACCCAAAAATTATGTTTGAAGCAAGGAAGGGATTAGAGAAGGAGCTCGTGAGGTCCCTGATTGAACAAAACTTCATCCAAAGAAGTAAAGAAAAGGCTGTGAATATAAAGAGAGGATCTAACATGGATACAAGGGCCAATTTGGCTCTAAGAATTAAGAACATTTGAACATATATTACCTTCCATGAAGCACCATTACTAAAATAGTCATAACTTTCTGCTCAAAAAACAGAATTGAGCAAGGGAGCGGTCTTTGAAAGGGTTTGGAATAGTAGAGGACAACTGTTCACCCAGAAATTGTCTATGGATAGTAAAATTTCTCATAAAATTAGTACAAGGAATTATGATCATTTATAAACCAGAATTGTACATGTTTGCATGGTTTTGTTTAGAAAGTTAGCCTGACAAGAGTTCTGTTGGTTGCACACTTTTTCAGATTTTTCTACTGCCAAAATAGAACATAATCTTCATGGAGTGTATAGATATGAAGGATGCACAAGAGGCTTACAGTAAAAAATATGAAGTTAGAGGAATGAATTTCCATCTTGGAATTGAAGGAACAAATTCCAATGGACATGGAGAAGGAAAGGATGAAGACATAAATTTAGTGGAGACCATCATAAAATTGAGGGTAGATGTCCAGAGCCACAAATATGATAATGAAAGGCTTATGAAGGCCAAAGAGCATCATGAAGAATTAAATATGAAGTTAATGAAAATCCTGGACATAATTGAGAATAGGTTAGATAAAGAGAGTGGCTCCAGGAAGTCAAGAAGCCACAAAGCTCCTGATGAGAAAAGAAGATAACAGAGTGTTAGCATGCACCACCACCACTCTCAAGGGAATTCCAATAGGAGGGTACATAGAATCTCAGGTCCATCCCTTGCGAGGAAGCATAGGAGGTATCGGGTGGATGAATTGAAGGGAGAAATGAATAAGATCAAACCTCATACTTTTGATGGAGAGCACAAGAAGGATGAAGATTTTGAGACATGGCTGCTAGGCATGAGGAAGTACTTCCAATTGCATAAATATTCTTCTCATGCAGAGGGAAAAATTTCCATCTATCAGATGAAAGGAAAATCATCCATGTGGTAGGACAAACTTGTGAAAGTAAAAAACCTCAGAGAGAAAAATGTGACGTGGAAATAATTCAAGAAGTATTTTGAGAAGAAATACCTGACCAAGACGTATTATGATAAAAAGATGAAAGTTATTTGAACTCAAGCTAGGCATCATGAACATTGATGAGTATGAAAGGAGATTCTTGTAACTATTGAAGTATGGATCCTTCATCAAATATGTGACAGTTAAGATCCAAAGATATCTCAGTGGACTACCATCCTTCATCAGTGACAAGATTTAATATGATGATCCTAAAACTTTGGAAGAAACCATAAGAAGAGTTAAGTGCTTGTATGATCAACAAAAAGGAAATCCTACCTTCCATAAGGCTTGGGAGGAAAAGAATAAGTTTAACATAGAACTAAAGAAGAAGGGGAACAAGCCTCTATTCTTCAAAAATAACCCTCATGGAAAACCAGCCTTTAGAGAGCCCAAGATGGTCGAGGCAGGTGGGAAAAGGCCAAGGCATCCACCGATTCAATATTGGGGTTGTAAAGGAGATCATAAGTAGAAGGATTGTCCTCATAAAGATGAAAAAGTGAGATTTTTCCACAATGTCCAACAAGAATAAACAATGAAGGGCATGGGAAGAAGTGTGCCAAGGATCTATGCAGCCCTCGATAACAAGAAAGCAGAGTTTCAATCACGCATGATTGAAGTAGAAGGTATGATCAATAACCATGCCTTTACTATTTTAATTGATTCAGGGTCTAGTCATAGCTACATAGATCCTAAGGTAGTGGAAAGATTGCAATTCCAAATATGAAAGCATGAGAAATCTTTGTTGGTGCAACTAGATACAGGAGCTAAGAGAAATGTTGTTGGTTTGGTTAAGTCATGTCCATTGGGCATGAATTGGATGAATACCAAGGCAGGTTTGAACATATTTGCTTTGGGTTCATATGACTATCTAATTGGTATGGATTGGTTGGACCAACACCATGCCATATTAGATTTTCATAACAAGGCATTCACTTTTCTAGATGATGAAGGGAACTCCATAGCAGTCCAAGGAATTCCTAGGGTGGTCATTGTCTAAGAAATATTATCAATGAAGTTGAAGAAGTGTTATAGGAAGGGTTTTCAAGTGTTTGCAACACATATTGAGGAAACATCTAAGGATAGGGTGCCAGATCTAGAAGATCATGCAGTCCCAAAAGAGTTTGAGGATGTGTTTATGGAGATACCAAGACTACCCCCAAAGAGAGATATTGATTTCTCTATAAAGTTGAGTCCTGGAGTAGCTCCAATGTCAAAGAATCCCTATAGAATGAGTACTCCAGAGCTGAAGGAGTTGCAAATGCAGCTTGAAGAGATATTGAAGAAGGGGTACATATGCCCAAGTGTGTCACCTTGGGGTGCCCTAGTGTTATTTGTGAAAAATAAATATGGGACCTTGAGATTGTGTATTGATTTCAGACAGTTAAATAAAGTATCCTTTACCAAGGATTGATGATCTCTTCGACCATTTGAAGGATGCAAGGATATTTTCAAAGATTGATCTTATGTTAGGATACCATCAGGTAACGATTAAATATGAAGACATTAGAAAGACTACCTTCATAAAAAGGTATGGTCACTGTGAGTTTACAGTGCTTCCATTTGGGTTATCAAATGCACTAGTTGTTTTCATGTTTTTTGTTGAATGGTGTTTTCTAAGAGTACTTAGACAAGTTTTTCATTGTATTTTTGGATGACATCCTTGTGTATTCCAAGACAAAAGAAGAACATGAGCCTCACTTAAGGATGGTGTTGCAAGTGTTAAGAGAACACCAATTGTATGCCAAATTGAGAAAGTGATCATTTTATCAGAACCAGATTCATTATTTGGGGCATATCATATTCCAAGAAGGGATAGTGGTAGATCCTAAAAAGATAGAGACCATTAGAGGATGGCCAACACCCAAGAATGTGACAGAATTTAGATCCTTCATGGTTCTAGCTGGATACTACAGAATATTCATTGCAGGGGTTTCAAGGATTGCTCACCCAATCACTTCCTTGCAAAGGAAAGGGGTGAAGTTTCAATGGACAGTAGAATGTGCAAAGAGCTTCCAACAATTGAAGCACTTTCTAACCAATGCTCCTATTTTGATAATTGTAGATTCTAATGATAAATTCATGGTTTTGACGTATGCATGAAAAGAGGGACTTGGAGGAGTCCTCGGTCATAATGGTTTGGTAGTATGTTTTGAATCCAGAGAGATGAAGGAGCATTAAAGGCTTTATGTCAATCATGATTTGGAGTTGGATTCCATAGTACATGCCTTAAAGAAGTGGAGGCACTACCTCATGGAAAATAAATTTAAAATGAGTACTGACCATAATGGTCTGAGGTATTTGTTTGATTAGCCAAATTTAAATTCCAGGTAAAGCAGATGGTTGGAATTCCTCTGTGAGTATGAATTTGATATAAATCACATAAAAGGAAGGAAGAACAAGGTGGTTGATGCAGTCAATAGGAGAGTGCATGAGTTACATGCTATAGCCATTAGCATGTGCCAAATAGATCTTAAAGGTAAAATTTTTGAGTCTCCAAAAGCATATTTTCAATACGTGGAGATGGTAACAAAATTATAGCAAGGTAAAATGCAACAGATAGTCAAAGATTATAAATTTGGAGATGATGGAATTATCCTGTACAGGAACATAATTTTTTTACCCAATTCTCTGGAATTGAAAAGTATGATCTTGAAGGAGATGCATAATGTGTCTTATGTTGGACACCCAGGATATTAGAAAATAATGGTAGCAATCAGGAGCCAATACTATTGGCCAGGTATGAAGAAAGAAATTGTTGAGTACATTGCCATATGTATGGAGTGTCAAGGGGTCACAGCTGAGCATAGACACCTAGCTAGGTTATTGAAACCATTACCCATTCCTAAGTGGAAGTCGGAAGTGGAAACAATGGATTCCATCACCAAATTGCCAAGGACAAGAAAACATCATGATTCTATCATGGTAGTGGTGGACAAGCTTACCAAGGTTGCCCATTTTATTCCATTGAAGACTACTTGCAAAGAAACCAATGTTGTCTATATCTATATGAGGGAAGTGGCCTGATTGCATGGTATTCCCATTACAATTGTGTTTAATAGAGACCCAAAATTCACTTCAAAATTTTAGAAGGGATTATTGAAGGGGTTTGGAACCAATCTGAACTTCAGTAGAGCCTATCATCCCAAGTCTGATGGGCAGACAGAGAAGGTAAACCAAGTAATATAAGATATGTTAAGAATGTATGTGATCGAAAAACCATCAAAGTGGGAAGACTATCTACACTTGGTAGATTTTGATTACAACAATGGGTACCAAGCATCTCTGATGATGAGCCCATTTGAAGCACTTTATGGCAGAAAGTGCAACACTCATGTAAGTTGGGACAATCCAGCTGATAGGGAAGTGATTGGGCCAGACTTTCTCAAAGAAATGGAAGAGAAAATGTTGAGGATTAAACAGAATTTAAAGGCCTCGCAAGATAGGAAGAAAATATATTCTGACAAGGGTAGAACTCATAGGGAGTTTAAAGTGGGTGATCATGTATTATTTAAGGTTAAGGCCAACATAAGTTCACTAAAGTTGTGGAACTGTTCCAAGTTGGCAGCTAGATATTGTGGACCATTTGAAATCCTAGAGAGGATTGGCCTAGTAGATTATATGATTGCATTTTGAACATCTATGTTTGTTCATAATGTATTACATGTATCATTTCTCAATAAATATATACTTGATGCTAATCATGTAATTGATTGGAATGTGATTCAGGTGGAGCAAGAAGGCTCTATTCAAGTGCATATGGTACGCATTATGGACTAGAAAATCAAACAGCTCCGGAATCAATCCATATGGCTTCTTAAGGTCCAATGGACATGGTACGGTCTTGAAGATGCTACTTGGGAGCATGAGGGTGCAATGGGGGCAAAATACCCACATATTTTTAAATATTTTTAAAATCTTGTTGATATGGTGTAAAAGAATTGCAGTGAGGACAATGCAAAAATAAGGGGAGGGGATTATAATACCCCAAGGCCAAGCCCCTAATTTTTAATCAAGAATTGTAAACATGTTTCATAGGTTGGTGAGCCAAGTAATGTTAATCTAGGAGGATTATGTGATAGTTGGGCCAGAGAGCCTAGGATGCTAAGGCTAGGAGCCTGTTTTGCATATGTAAATATTCAAATCATTAATATAAAATCATCACTATGTGTAGACCGACCATGATGAAAGAGTATGGGGGACTATGCTCCACTAGGCTGGGTAAGGGAGGAGGATGAGGGGATGGAAAAAGAGGCTAATCTTAAGAGCTTAAATATCATAGAATAATATATATTATTATTCTAAATGTTGTAAGGAGGATATAAATTTATCCTAAGTTCCTTTGGGAAGGGGGACGACTTCCAAATGGAGAGGAACGTGTTTTATGAGTGCCATGTGTCATCTCAGGCACATGCAAATATATGTGGGGATTTTTACTATTTGGGGGATCATTTTTTCCATTCCTTCCACTCACTCACACAACTAACAGGAGGAAGTAAAACCATGAACACCATTGTTGAACCCTAGACCATCCTGAACCCCTTCAATGAGCCAGAATTGGTATCCTTGTTGAACCACATCGCACCACTAGCCATTTTTCTGTCGTGATCCACATTTTCTATGGAGTTGTGTGTCCTGTTGTCATTACCAAAACCATATTCATTTTTCTATTCTATCTATCCATATGAATTGGATATGTACATAAGAAGCAAGTTGTTAGGCCTGTGGGTAGAAGAATCAATTTGTCATGCATCTGAGAAACTCTCTCTAGGTGAGAGAGCTTGTTGGGGAAGTGAGTTCTCCTGGAGGGACTCTAGTAGCAGCTATAGAGCTCTGAGAATTCTTGTCCAGCCTATTGTTGAATCCCTGGAAGGGAGGTGGAGCAATCGATGGACTGTGTGATAGTGAAGGTGTTTACTCTTGGGGCAGGACATGCATGTGGGGCATGAGAGTCTATGAGTGGTGGGCGTAAGTGGCTCCTCAGAGGAAATATTTCATGTAGATGGGCACAACTTCCTATTTTCCTTGCCTATCCTAGGAATGCCTTTCCCGGTGGATTTTAGTCCCAACTCAGGGGTGACCCACTGCTGAGAGTGATGAGCAGTGTGGTCTAAGGTTGGGAGGTTCGTGGAAGCTCTGCACACATTTAGTGTACTACAATTAAGAGATAAGTATCATTTATGTGCTTAATGGTTAATGATGTATTTTAGCGCATGTATGTTATTATTATAATAATATCATGCATTTCATTGCATGTATTCTTTCATGTTATCTCTGTTTATTTTTGTTAAGTTTATATGTGATTTATTCCACAAAGAGCTCTGTCTTCCATATCCCAACAATTCTATGTATGGTCATGTATAGTTTTAATTATCTATAATAGAGCTTGAGACCGTGTGTGTCTGAGGTAGCGTGGTCCGAACTGTGGGTGGTCAGGGGACGTTACAAATTGGTATCAGAGAAGTTTGGTTTTGGTGTAGTGGTGTTGTCCCTGTGAGGGTGGTTGGGGGACATTACAAATTGGTATCAGAGTAGTTTGGTTTTGGAATAGTGGCATTATCCCTAGCGAGGGTGGTTGGGGGTCATTACATTAGTTCCACCCAACATGCCTTTTTTCTTCATGCATACAATGCACACTTATCTCTCCACTCATAATCTTTCAAACTCATGTATATCTCACAAAAAATTACTTTACCCAAAGAACCCTTTACATATTTATATGTTTGCAATAGGGCTTAGCTCATTACAAAATGAAACAAAATGTCTAACTAATTCTAATTAACTTCCTCCTTTCACGTGCGCTACACTTGAATATGAACTAACAACCTTCCTTTATTCTACCCACTATACTCCTTAGTCGAATTGTTACGCGATTGGCTACTGTGCAATTCCCAAAACAAATCCCAAAATGTACTACTCTAGTAGGCCCCCAACACTCACCTGTGGCTCATCCCAAGCCACTTTAGGTATTCTTCCATGTCACAATGAACTTCTGGAACATTTCTCTAACAATATAGACCTTTTCCTTTACTTGTGTTTCCTACTACAAAATCCCCTATGTTGTCTCTGCAGTAATGTGGGTCTTCAACTTCTCTGCACTCTCTTGCACTGCATGCTAAACTATTCCTTGCGCAACTACAAGTTCGCTCTCTCCTAGAATGATTCCTCTTGCATCATCTCAAAATTCTGTGTGTGAGCCTACTCTTCTACTCTAATTTGGTTCATGTCTAAGTACAACTTCCTATTCTCCATGATTGCAACTGTATTTCCGGTTGGTGAAAAAGTGCTCATTATCTCTTTAAAATTTTGTGCCTTGTCCTGTGAAACCTGCAACTTCTGCATTATTCCTTGCAACTCTACATCTTTTGTTATCTGATACCATACTTGTGTGATTTATTCATACAAATTGGCACACTCCTCCTCCAAAATCTTGATACATTCCACTATTATCGCCATTTTCCTCTCCCTTTCCTCCCTTTCCTCAGGTAGAGTGTTTGGCATAGTGTGCATTTCTAATTCTACTATCGTCGTGTGGAAGCCTTGAATGGATTCACTAATATTTGACACCTTCTCTTCTAATGGAGCATATACTTCCATCATGACCTTCAAAATGTCACTATAAACCTTCTACATTACCTGTTGTGGCCTTTTTTTCTTTTTGTTCAGTCTCGTCCCACTCCATAATAATTTTTTTGTATTATATATGCAATGTTGCCTTATCATTTGTCATTTTGGTCAAATCCATCATCATCGAATATGTGCACAAATTTATCTCTTGTGTAACACTTTTCTACAAACCCTTTAATACATTCATCAAAAACTGCAACAAGACTAAGTCAATATGATTTAATTCTTGTGTTTTCTCCTACATATCTATCGAGGGGAACTCTATATCCCCTGGCGATATATTTACCATTCAACGCTCTGTTGATACTTCTGATGGGTGAGAGGTTTTTGGTCTTGCTTCTATAATATTCATTATACTCTCTGTATGTTCTTCCTATGCCCTTTTCTCTGGTTCTATATTGGTTGTTTCCAAAAGTTGACGCAATGAAGCTATCTTGTCCTACACATATGTGTGTATCTCCTCTTATTTTTGTGGCGTGTGATGAAACACTTTGTCCATCACTTCATTTACTTGATCTCGTACTTTCTCTAGGTTATCTTCTGTCAAGGCCTAGGTGGCCACTTCCTTGAATGCTTTCCTCTTCTTGCATTGGTGTAGTGATTTCCTCTTATCATGTTCTTTCCTCTTCTCTCCAAGGAACGATACCATTTTTTGTGTGTCTCCTATGCCATTTCCTTTTCCTTCATATTATTCTTATTCTTATTCTTCTTCGTCCTCTTCTGGATCGTTCTCTAGCAGTTATGTTTCTTATTGCTCCATTTCCAGTACTGTGGTTTTCCATTCTTCCTCCTAGTCTTATATAATTTGTCCAACCTCATATCCTAACAACCTATATTTGGTCATTAGCCATTGCTAATCCGGATCCCTCTTGGCTTGCATACACATATGGTGTCTCATTTCCTTAAAATGCCCAATATCCTTGTATGCTTCCACTACCTGTGGTAGTATGCACATTGTACCTTGAATTCTCTTTCAAATTATCTCCTTGTAAACATAGAAAGTGATGTTATTATCCAATTATCTTTCCTTGTGTGTAGTATTCCACAAGTTCACATATATTTCTACTAAAAACGGTTTCTTCCCAACTCCTATAAATTGAGTGTCTTTTGGATCCCTCCACTCCACTAATGAAATAAATATCAATATCCATTAATAATGGAATTTTGTTCCTTTATCTTTTGCCTCTCTGAAATCCATCAATAATTGGTTTACCAAAATTTTTTCCTAGTTCATTTGTACTCCTATGACACACTTATTAGTTGTTTCTATTACACCTCCCCGTACATCATCCTTGTGACATTTCCTTAGTAACTTAAAGGATAACACCTACGTCACAAACCTTACAGTGTCATCATTGATTCTTTCTACATCCAATCCATGTGCGCCTCTAAATGTGCCAAATTTCTCCTTCATCCTCTCTTCCAAGGATTTCTCCTTTGATTTTTCCATGAATAATAGAATTGGTTCTTCCCCTGTTGATGGTAACTCGATCATCCATGCAATGAGTTGAGTTTCTATCGACACCAACCTATCCAAATGTTAGAGGGGAAAATGCCCCTATTACTATATTGGGTTAGAGTATAGGAAGATCAGTGATCTCACTTAAAAGACGGTTCTACTTCTAAACTACCCCAAACAATATGAACTCAAAAGAAAAGAGAAGGAAAAGAGAGAGTACCTTAGCTCCTTTAGGCTGGTGTTGAAATCATTTTCCTTTGTAGTTTCTTGGGTTGTTCGTCTCCTCCCAAAGCTGACCTACAAACAATTTAGACAACAAAACTACAAGATATTCTATCTCTACTTATCAATGTTAGGTTTCATATATAAATGTAAATGCATTAATCAATTAAGCACAAAAACACAATATTTGGGACAAAAACAAAACTCTTTTATTCAGATGTGAAGATTATAAAAGTTACAACCTTCTTGTTGCCAGATGCTCCGCAAAACTATTATGGGCTCCTCTTACTGCTACTCCAAGTGCATCGTTCCCATAATACCTCTCACAATCAACTGATCTCCTTGGGAAATTGGGAAGGGATTGTATAGGGAGAGGGATGGAGGGGGAATGTTGAGGCCAGATCTCAGAAAGGGATGCAAATCTTGGGATGAAATGGGAAGGGATTTTGGTAGAGATTCTATGTTATAATGCTTAATTATGGAATAGGACCCCAAAACCTTCTTTTATATGACAAAAGGATAGTTATTCAGTTTGGGAAAGAGCTACAATGGGTAAAATGGTTAGGAAACATCCAATATCCTGTTAACTCCACCAAAATCCTTGAAAATTTTTATTTTTTGCAACTTTTGGAGGTAGAAACGAGTTTTCTAGCATGCATCTCATGTATGTACATGGGTTGTCTAATACGTAGCTAGCAAGTGTACATGGGTAGTAGTGCAACAGGATGTGTACATGCTCCAAAAAATGGTTTTTTAAAGAGAGATCCTCAACAGTAATTTGGAAAATTTTGTAAGTAAAAAGGCCATTGCCATGTATGCATAGGTAGGGAATTTTGGGGCTATAACATATGCCCCCTAATGTGTGAGGTCAGAAGAGAAACTAATGGCCAAAAACATTACAATATCTTTACCAGTGGGAAGGCACGGAGTCGCGTGAGCCCAGGACCAGATTTCAGGAGTGCGCCATCTACAAAATGATATTCTCTCTAAGGCGGGCATACCCATGCTTGAGATGAACTAATATTGGTTGTCAATCAAGTACACTACATATCCATGTCATATAAATGTCTATATAAAGTGTATCTACGAGAAATACACAATGGATCTACATCTCAAAATCATTTGAACATATACAAGTACAATGTATTATGCATTTTCAAGAAGTATTGATGCATGTAGCTGGAGATGACGACTTCATAGCTTGAGAAAGAACTTCAAGATATTCAACAACTTATCTAGGAGTAAAATATGTGTAATATCCCCAGGTAGAACCCCGGTTGTGACTATGAATTGTAAACATGTTTGATAGGCTGGTGAGCCGAGTTATTATAAGATGGTAGGCTTATGTGTGTATTAGGCCAAAGAAGCTAGAGGCTAAGGCTAGTGGGCCTGATTGTGTATATGTAATTATGCAGATTATTAATAAACAACATCATTGTGTGTAGACCGACCATGAAGAAAGAGTTATGGGGGAACGAACTTCATCTAAGCTGGGTAAGGGAGGGGGGGGCTAAGTTTCTAGGAATAGGGGCTAAGATAGAGGGCTTACTTATAAAGGAATATTATTATATTATTATTTCTTAGAAGCTAAGGCTAGACATAACCTATGTTGTCTTAAGTTCCTAAGGAAAGGGAACGAGTCTTAAGTGGAGTTTATGTAGCTTCAAGAAGACATGTGTCAACCTGGGTGCATTCAGTTTTTAGGTGGGAAAGTCAGCTTGTTGGGGGATCTCTCTCACCATTCTCATGATGGTCTCCATTATCGCAAGTATTCCATACTCTCCATTGATTCATGCATTGATCCTTCCTCTCCATCGTCAACCTTTGAAGAATCAGACACCTTGGGAACCTGCAATCATAATTGAGTTATCCTGTGTATTTCCTATAAATCCCAACGCACCTGTATTTTCCTGAGCCTGTGTTGTGTCTTAAGAGTTGGATGTTGCTTCTAACACAGTTATTTGATTGAGAGTGTCTTGATGCCATCTTATGTTCTATATTGAGCTTTGTTTCTTCCATCACCCTTAATTGAATTGACTTAGGATCTGGACTGAAGAATTAGGTTTTTAGGCCTATGGGTTTGAAGAGGCAGTTTGTCAGGCCCGTCAACTGAAGAAACAGGTTTTCAGGCCTATAAAAAACTCTCTCTATGTGATATAAGTTGTTGGGGAAGTGAATTTCCTGGAGGGAGCTCAACTATAGCTATAGTTCTCTCAGAATTCTTGTACAACCTGTTGTTGAAGCCCTAGAAGGGAAGTGGGGAAGTCAACGGATTGTTGAGCAGAGAAGGGGCACACTACATGGGGTGGGACAGGAATGTGGGGAATGAGAGGTTGTAGGATGTTAGTGTGGGTTGGATCCTGGGAGAATATCCTTCCCATGGAAATGTGCGACTTCCCTGTTGACATTGCCTAGCCTAGGAATCCCTTGCCCAATGGAGTGTAGTCCCAACTCGGGGGTGACCCACTACTGAGCATTATGAGCAGTGTGGTCTATGGCTGGGAGGTTTGTGGAAGGTCTGCATGCAGTTGGTAGTATTCTATCAAAATATAAGTGCCACTTCTTTTTTCATTTACATGTTGTGTAATTGTACATGTGATATAATTGATGAGTAATGCCTAGATATTTTATTTTGTATGTGTAGGCTTACTATTATTTCTGCATTAATTTGTGTATTATTAGAATGGCCATTTGTATATGTTTATATATATCTAGATGATAATTGTCATTTCTATGTTTATATGGATGTGTATGATGTTTCTGAAAGTTTCTCTGTGCAGCATAGCCCGGTAGATTAAGGCTGGGGATATCACAGAGTGGTATCAGAGCATTAAATTTTCTTTTGGTGGCATGTCTCAGCCTATTGGTTTAAGTTTGAGGATGTAGAAAAAATATACAGTTGATTGGGTAGTGTTTCTCAACAGAGGTTAATGTTCGGGGACGTTACAAATTGGTATCAGAGCAAAGAGAGACATTTAAGAAGTGACGTTGCCCAGTCTATTGGTGGATTTGGACGTTACAAATTGGTATCAGAGCCATGGTTTCAACATTGATCCTAGATGGGCCATGTTAGTGGAAGTTGAATAAAACGTTTCAGAAAAGAATTATTGTCGAAATGGACAAAATTCAAGTTTAGAGCCCATTGTTTCAACACTGAACCTAGATGGGACACGAACGAGGAATTCAGAGTAAAAAGTCCATCTAATTTTGATGTACAGAGTGTCAGAAGGGCATTGAGATAACACTTGGACTATGTTCATAAGTATAGGAGTATAACAGTTTAAGAAATGGCCACAGAGAAAGAAACCACAACAACCATGGTGTTGGGCCATAGGATCTATTCGGGAGAAGGATCCTTCACAACCATCATATCTGGAGAAAAGTGCATGAAGGTTAACCTCCAATTCATTTGGACTTCATAAATTTGGAGAAATTATGAGTTATAAGAGCAAGAGTGGTTGAAGCCAGAAGTTCCAAAGCCCCGAAGAGGATCTACACCATAGACCCAAGGGGGGGGAGGAAGTGTTTACCATTGGATTTGACCAAGGATGGATCATAATTGTAGGGATAAGACACATGTTAGCATGATATGTTGTTTGGGAATTAGGCATTTGAGAAAAATGAAGTGTGATGATGCGTGAACTCCCGAAGCTCGAAGTTCCAAAGTCCCAAAGTTTGCATTTCATCCGGACCGTTCATCAAAATGAACACATGTTATAAGGTTGGGTTGTTTGAGAATTCAACATTCGATAGAAATGGAGTGTGTTGATGCGCAAACTCCCAAAGCCCGAAGCTCCAAAGCCCCGAAGTCCGGATGGATGATGGGGCCCCTGATGGTCACAGTGGGTGCGTGGTGCCATATGGTGGGGTCTGAACACCTGACATTCTGGGAGAAATGGTTCATTATGGAATGGGAGGAAGAAATATATGAAGTTTCATAGCATTGAAATGACGTGACATAATGATGTCACCGAGGGTGACATGGAAGTATTCAGAGATTCACGGTTCGAGAGTTTTGGGGTTTGAATATGTGAAATCCTTTGAAGTCTTGGAGCTTGAAAGCCCTGAAGTCCCAAAGCCCCAAAGCCCTGAAGTACCGAGACCCCGAAGCTCCAAAGTCCCGGAGCCCTGAAGCTAGAGTTCCGTAGTGAGTATCAGTCGTTGGATGCTGGGAAGACGTGGACCGTTGATCCACCCTACTTCGCAAGTTCTCCAATTCGGCACTCTGGAATTTTTTTGTGATGTGATTTGGATACAATTGAATCCTAGTGTCCCCAAAGCTCCTATCCACTAGAGATTTGAAAAAGGAATGTGGACCGTAGATCCATTGTTCTTCTCACATTCGACAGTTCGTTGTTCTATGATATTTTGGATGCATGGAAAAGGAAAATCTCTAAATCTTTGGACCTCCAAAGTTTCAAGGCTTTGGATAAGTGCCCAAATATTACCACTTGGTCACAGCCATGGTCCCATGCGAATTAAGGGCTGAAGGAAAAAGGGGGCTAGTGCCCGAAAATTATGTTAAAGAAGGAAAAAGGGGCTAGAGGAAAGCCCGTGGGTTTTGTCTGGTTCAGAACTGCATCAAGAGAGGTACTAAAGACATGGGAACTTTATGATAACATCCAACAAATATCTAAGAGACATTATCTCAGAGAAAAGAGATCTACTACACAAGAAGTGCATAAGAGAAAAAACACAAGCTGTAAAGGATCATAGATTTCTTCTCAGTATTCTGAATTGAGAAAGGAGGAAATCATTGGAAAGGTCTTGGAAAGAGGATTGTAGGTATTCAACCATCTGCGATACATGATAATTCATGAACCATAAGTTCATACGGAGATGAAAAGAATGGGAATAAGGAAGGAAGGTATTATGGAATATGAAAGAGTTTGGAGATAAGATGTTGTTGGGTCACATATTTGTCCATATTTTCATCATCTATAGACATCCATTCCATCCCTTCTTTGTCCTATTATCGTTCATTTATCATTCCATTTGCCATACATTTTCTACAACTGCTCATAAAATGACATATAATTCCTTTTATGCTTTAGTGGTTAATAATGATTATTCTTCCTTCATTTTTCATGAATTAAACACTATTATGGATGATTTTTATGATGATGGTTTGACGAGTGATTTTATGTATCAATAGTTGCAGCAGTCAAGGTTCCAACCTCCAAATGACGCATGTGAGTTCCAACTCGTGGTTAACCGTGAGCAGATGAGGATGAATCTAAAAAATCCGAGACATGGGTTGTGTTCTGAATGGATCTAATTGAGTTTGGCATGGGTCGTTTTCCAATTGGAGCTACGGTTTGAGAGAAATCGTTGGTTCTTTAAAAGGGCATTTTCCATATTTACAGTTGTGGTTGGTTCTCTAAACTTAGCAATTTGTTTGAGCAACCCAGGGATTTGGGGATTTGATTTGTATAAATAAGACCTCTTCAATCAGGAGAGAGTCATTCATGAAATTATATATAATTTATTTGTAAGAAAGAGATGAACTTGGGTAATTTCTGAGTTTTCTTCAATAATACAAAGGAGTTGATGGATCTGCAATTATGTGCAACTTTCTCTTAATCTTGAAAGTCTTTTGGCCACACAAGCTAGGTGAGGCAGGGCCCCCTCAATCTGGTATGTGTTGGTCTTATTCATTTACTTATATTTTTCTTTTCATTGTCTTATTTTATCTTAGTTTATGATTAGTTGATCACTGCTTACAATTGTGTGTTGTTTATTAGATTGCTCTTACAGTAAGATTCAATTCATGTTGTTGTTACTTCATTTTGTTAATACTCCTTTAATTTATGTAAGAGTGTGGTAGTGATTTTATTTCAGCTGAGTGTATTTTCAAGCAAGAGCGGATTTGATTGATTTTAAGTTGTGTTTTATCTTATTAAATAGATAATAGTGTTAGTTGGAATTTGTTGCTTGCATATATTGTGCATGATAACTTTGAAATAAAAGACTTCCTCGGGTTGACAATTAAATAGTTGGGCAAATACTACAATGCAATTAATTCAACATTAGTTCAGCCCAATGTAGCGACTGTTGTTCCTTTGAGTGTAGTTGCTGTTCATTTGAAAGGAACAATTGTCGTTCCTTTCGCGCGACTGATGTTCCTTTGAGTGTAGTTGTTGTTCATTTGAAAGGAACAGTTGTTGTTCCTTTCACGCGACTGTTGTTCCTTTGATAGTTGTTGTTCATTGGAAAGGAATAGTTGTCGTTCCTTTCGCGCGACTGTTGTTCCTTTGAGTGTAGTTGTTGTTCATTTGAAAGGAACAACTATCGTTCCTTTTGTGCGACTGTTGTTCCTTTAAGTGTAGTTGTTTTTCATCTGAAAGGAACAATTGTCATTCCTTTCGTTCGACTGTTGTTCCTTTGAGGGTAGTTGTTATTCATTTGAAAGGAACAGTTGTCGTTCCCTTTACGATTGTTGTTCCTTTATAGGTGTTTCATCTCTGGAGGTTGGGTATTGAAAACGAAAGGTAAGAACCTATGTAGGCAACAAGTAAAATGCTTGTGCCAGTGCCTACCTTTGGTTGATGCATAGAGGTTGATTTTAGGACATATTTAGAGCTCAACATTTTGGCGTCGTTGCCGGGGAATTTATCAAGGGCGCACAAGTCCAATTGACATTGTTTTTTTTAGTTGCATGTTCTTGACTCTGAGGTGAAGGGTCAGGGCATGTAGGTTTCTTGATTGATTCTTTCTTTTCATTTAGTTTTTAGTTTTTTATCCTAAATCTTATCATTTCTCTTAGTGGTGATGTAAGCACCACCCATCCTTCTCACAAGTTGATAGGAACATTTGACGAAGGAGCCTTGAGACAGCACATGAAGAATCCAACAAAAAGATGGCAGGTAAGAAGGAGACAAAGGTTGTTACCTTTGAATTCCCCATCAGAGATCTTGAAGGAGTGGTACAAATGCAAAGCATACCCCCATCCAATCTACCAAATTTTCACGGTTTGGCAAATAAAGACCCTGATGCATTCTTATTTCAATTTGAAGTACTTTGTAGAGTTTATGGTTATTTTACTAATGATCAAAAGTTGAATGTTTTTCCCCTTACTCTAAAAGGGACATCCCTTCGATGGTTCATGAGCCTTGGTGGTAATTCTATACAAACTTAGGAAGACATGAAATATGTATTCTTGCAAAGGTACCAAGATTATTGTAGGGTCAATGACGATATATTTGGAATGACACAAGGAGAAGAAGAGAGTTTGGAGGAATATGTGGAGCGCTTTCAATACAACCTTCAAAGATCTAAACAAAAATAGTTGGGAAAAGAGACCTTGAAAATACTCCTACTCAAAGGAATCCATGATGAATCTTTAGAAATCTTAAATTTGATGGGAACAGGTGATGTATTTCAGTTACCATATGATGATATTTGTGAGTTATGTAGAAGGAATTCAAGAGGGAACTTCAAGATTGGTAATAATTCTAGTGAGCCTTCTTCTCAATATTTTAAATCTGCTGCAAAAACAAGAGTTATAGAAGCTGAAATCATTAATTCAATTGAAATTTTTTAATTTGATATCATTATCTCATTAAATTCACAATTGTATATTTTGAAGGATAAGAAGAAATGGGAGAAACTTGAAGAAATAGTTTGTCCTCGGTGCCAGAAGAAACATCTTGCAATGGATTGTCCTTTGGATAGTCTCATAATTTGTGGCATATGTGACTTGAGTCATTCAATGGATCATTGCCCCTCCTTACCCAAGATAAAAGCAATATATCAAATAGATCGAGGAGTTGTAGCAATTTCACCACAACAAACATGGCCTACATGTATGATTCAAAACGCTATCCCTCCATTTCCTTACTCTCACAAGCAATCATTGAATACTCATACACCATGGCAATTGTGGCAACCCCAATCTCAATCCTACCTACCTTATCCACAAGGTTGGCATGGCCCATCTTATGATCCCATGACTACTTTCCCTCATGTTGCGGCAAACAATAATCCTCCATACTTTCCACAAGATCTTCAACAACATCCTATTTTCCCATTAAGGTCATCCACACAAACCAATCAGTTATACTTTCCATACTTAACTTTTCATCAAGCTCCTCCATGCCCTACACAACTTCCTGTTCAACCCACCTCGCACCCTAACCATGATAAAGTAGTGCAGTATACTTACAGTGTTGACCTACACAACTTTCCTATATTTACCACTTATCATGCCTCACCTACACCATTGCAACAAATCCATATGAGGTATGGGCAGGTTGTAAGTCCAAGAATTGAAAATGAAGTTTCTTATCATCATCAGCAAACCGACAAGATCAACAAACCTGATGAAAAAAAAACATTGGAACCGAAAAGTGAAGCATATTCTACATCATGGTCACTGGATATGAATCTCTTCTGCATTCAGGAAGATCAGTTTTCTAAAGAGATTCATGGTGTAACATCTATAGGAAATCAAGGGAACAAGGACTATATTGAATATTAGTTTCAATCTGTCACCAATCCACAACTTCATGTTATACTTAAGTAATTCTTGGCACCATCATTTCAAGGGAAGTTGGTCTTTCATATACTGGCATTCATAAAGTTATATTTTCCAGTTGTGGGTATGAGCATATTTGAGACTTTGTTACGTAAGTGGATTCATTGGAAGTATTCTTATACTTGAGTTAATTCATTTTTTCAAGTAAAGTAGGGTAGGGTAATGAATGAATTTTCAATAAATGCTTAATGGAATTGATTATTTTAGTTTTAAGCATTAGTAGCCTAGTTTAGAAATAAAAATGAGTGACCTTCAAGAGATCATCATTCGATCGCTTGTA
Source organism: Picea mariana (assembly GCA_032191745.1). Taxonomy (NCBI): domain Eukaryota; kingdom Viridiplantae; phylum Streptophyta; class Pinopsida; order Pinales; family Pinaceae; genus Picea; species Picea mariana. The sequence continues at coordinate 128,920 of JASDQU010099770.1, read as the reverse complement.
GCCTTGATCTCATGGTCTTTCTTTCAAACATCATCATTTATTTTAAGTTTTAGCATTTGCTGCAACACGCTGTGTAAGTCAATCTAGGTACTCAGTCCTTGAAATTTTTGGTATCGGCATGTATTCCATTGAAATTTATATCATTAAAAACATTCATAGCTATTCCGGTCACTTTTTGGGGAGCCATATTTCATTTATTGGATTTTTGTGGCATTTTGGCTTGAAAGTTTTACTAAAACACAGTTGGGACAGTCTATTTTTGGGAGACCAAATGGATTTATTTTCAAAAACTATTTACCTCCCAAGTATCCCTTTGAATCTATTTTCCAAACAAATTTGAATTTTTGATATTGGGCATCAAACTAAAAAGTTATGGTCAAAATACTAACAGGATGTCAAGCAGGCAGCTTAGGGACAGAGCTGGGACAGTCACGTTTTGGATGTCTTATTAGATAGATATTGAAAACCTGTTTCAGTGCTATATTCCCCTATGAATCTAGTTTACAACTCAATTTGAATCACTCAATTCCGATATCATATGAGGAATTTATGACTAAAACACTGACTGCTTGTCATAAATCTGCACTTTGACAAATTTGTCTTCCCAGCTGTTCATTGGTAAATTTGACTCATCAATTCCTCTTGTCATTAAAACCTATTTCTATTGGAAATATCTACATGAATCTAATTTCATATCCAATTGGAATCACATCAATCCGTCATCAAACGAAAAAATTATGCCTAAAACCGTGACTTTTGGTCTAGCCCGAAATTCAAAAATCACCTTATCATGCAGGGTGTTACTGAGCATATTTGGCATATCATCACATGGAATTTTCAAAACCTATTTCTAATGGACATAGACCACTGAATGTAATTTTATTTGGATTTGGAATTACTCAAATAGGATGAGAAACAAAGAAGTTATGATTGCAATACTGTTGGGTAGTATATGTTGGCCAACACTCCTGAACAGGTATAAAATGAATTTTGTTTCATTTATTTTCTTTGGATTTGTTTTATAAGTAACTACATGTTTTTTTTGGAATATGTATTGGATGAAGAGAGACCATACACCTCTCTTCTCCATGATCTCATGTTTTATTGCAGGTAAGTGCTTATGTTTTGCAGGTCCTTGGAAAATCAAAGAAGGTTAATACATGCATGAGTGATTCTTGAAGAATTTTTCTGAAATTTTCAAATGGATTGAGCACACAACAAATGGAGAGATTCATGTGCAAACCATAMAAAGATCAATGTTTTAGAAGTCAAGTTTCATTGCTACATTAACCATTCCAAGAATCATTGTAAGAAGACATTATGTTCATCATGATCATTCACCAACATTGTGATATGCCTATACATTTATATTCCCTCTACCATTCCATCCATTCCATTACCTTCTTCTCCATTTCATCACTTCCATACTTTCCACTCCAATCACTGCTAACCCATGAATAAAGTCACTCATCTCCCTTACCACTTGCTAATGAAAATCTTTCATCTTCAGCTCTTCAAATCCTTTTGTCTATGCTCGCATTGGATGATGTGGGATTCCTTAAGGCCCTCCTTCTAACAAATCTCATCCCATCAACTCCAACAAATCATCTAGGATTGAGGTTAGAGTTTCATAGTGCCTTGGGATCTACATACATCAATGGTAGATCTCATTGTTGTTAATCATGGGGATTCATCAATGCCTCTTGATTGACAAATCTTGCAGGTGACTCGACTCCAACAAATCCATTCATACCTGTCAAGATGCACTAAGGTACTTTAGAGCTCATTGTCATCAAAGGTGAGTTTCTTCACATTGGTTAACGACATACATTAATGGTCGGTAATCCAACGATTTATTTCCATGCTCGACTTCAGCACATTCATTCGCATGGTAAGAATTGTACCTCGGTTTTGTAGCAGTTGAAGATTATGTGACCTAATGGTTTCAACAATGATTTGCAACATCATTTGTTTCAGTAGTTATGCAGTCCCTTTCCATTTTCATTTCAACATTTGATTTTTAGAATAAGAGGAGATTTCTTCTTTTGTAGCAGAATTCTTCATCATCATTTGTTTCAACAATAGTAGACTTACATGCAGCCAGCACAACATCATTTCAAATCAGATTCAACCTCATTCTATTTCATCTCTCATATAAATCTATCTCGGCATCATTTTGGCTTACATCAGCTTCAACAGACATCAGTCCATCCATGCCAATCAAATCTTTCATGGAGGTAAAACATGAGGTAAAATAGCATGAGTTTTTGATTTATTAAAGATTTAGGAAAATGTCATGAAGAACCACTAAGTATTTTTATTCTCCATTTTCATATCATAACTCATCTATTACCTCTCTTATCCATCCATTACCATATCAACCTTCCCCTCATGCACTCCCAACACCCAAGTCAAATCATTCCCTACATCTCCTAACATCCAAGCATGAACAATTGATTTGTTGCTGCCACATAAGAACCAGAATAGAGAAAGGAAGAAGATAATGATGTCCATTTTCATACAAGCACGCTAAAAGTCAAAGGTATGGTTTCTTTGGTTCATTTCCATGATGTATTCATTCATCTCATGGGTTTCCAATTATCTTTTCTAGCCTTTTGACTCATGGTTCTCCTACATATTGCACATCTTCAAAAAGTTGTTGTTATGGATTCATGAAAGGATACAACATATGTGTTCTATGGATTTGAGTCATACATGTTATGTGAATTTGATAGGCTATGAAGTTAATGGATGTCCCAAGAATGATTACGATGCTAACCCTTTCATTAATGCCTAGCCCTCCCATATGAACATTGTGTTTGTTTTTCTCGCTTGCCGATATACATCATTGTTTAAAAGAGGGTTATGTGCTCATAAGATTTACCATGGAAGCATGATAATGGTTCTCTTGGGTGGTAGTATGATGATTTTTTGGAAGCCTCTATTGCCATTATGAAAACACATGTGTAGTTGTCTACACAAATGCTAATGGAAGGAAGTAGTTATTAAAAGGCAAATGAAACAATGTCTCCACCCAAAATTTAAAAAGGAATTTTTGTAGTGGCTTGTTTCAGAGGCACCTTTCCCATAGTTATTGCAAGCAATAAAAGAAGCCTATGCTACCATACAAAAAAATAAAAAATCACTTTGAGTCATTATCTTTGGCATGCAACAACAATCATTAGTTTCCACCCATGGTTTCATATTCAACCATCTATTCTCAGCATCATAATTTTATTGTTGAAATCTTAGAAAGTGAAGGTATATCCAAGGAAAATTCAGATCTCCATTGTGTACTCAGATTTTAGCATGCTATTACAGTCTAGCATGAAATCTATGGTAGAAAATTGGGTCACCATTGGTGCATGGGAAACAAATTTACCTGGGTGTTGGGCAAACTTATTGGAATTTCCATATTTTTTCATTGGTTGGCTACATTTTTTCAAGAGTTATCTTCATTACATGAAGAATGGAATAGCTACTATGCATGCCCAAGAATCTATTTGAAGAAGAAAGTTGACTGTCCACAAGAACCTACAGTAAAAGACACTATTGTAGAAGTCATTTTCTTTTAAACACATGGGTAGAAATATAGAGGTATGTGGTTCATTTTCTTGGTTCATGATACATTGATTGATTCACAAATTTTGAGCACTTCATAATGATGGTAAAAGCTTTGTTCCATACAGTCTTAATGTTATGAATTTTCATCAAGAAGAAGTCTTGTTATCAATGATGAAAACCTGTGAGGTAACCTACAAACAAAGCAAGTTATTTTGAGATCTAGAATCCCATGATTACAGGGCTGCAATCCCCATAAGTGAAAATGAGATTATTGGAGGGTATATCATATGGTATGTGGATTGTCAAATACATATGGTTAAGCATTTGATGGTAAACTCATGACATGGCCAGCTCAATCACATTCTGAGATAGCATTTGATGGATTTCCAAGATTGGAGGATTGGTATTCAAGCATTGATAAGGTATTTACAACCAGCAGTAAAAGATATCCTATACTAATCATTTTGTAGCAAGATCATGACCAAATTCAAGGTTTGCAGATTGTTTTCCCATTAAAAAAGTTTCCTTAAAGTACAAACAAAACTTATTGAGGGAATTTGATGGTGATTGTGTTGTATACATAAGCAAGGGGTACTTAGAGATGATTGTCTTCTTATGCATTAGTTTTCTGCAGAGGATCTCTTTTGAGATTGTGTTTAAGTTTGATTTCATAATGAAGCATGAGGACATGCTATACAATCAGTGCGGGGCAGTTACTATGCATGATGGTTTGTTCTCTCATTTTCCATTCATATTTATTTTTCTCATACATGTTATTTTTCTACAAAAAAAAGCAGAAATTGATTTGGGCATATCTTTCAAATGACGAACTGGGTTGTCATGATTTTTGGTATGATGAAGCATGGGATTAGTCTAAATATGCCTACAAAACTCACTTTGTACTTTGTAAAAAATGTGGTGTTGTCAAAACTGTTTTAGGAGAGTTTCAATTACAAGGATTTTCAACAACAGGATATCTTGGGATTTGTGTATTGGATTGTTATGATTTTTTTGCAAGAATGTGCGCTAAATTGTGACATATAAAACTATCAAAATAAATTATTCATCTAAGTTGTTCTTTTCATGAAAATCCATTATATCAACAACATTCAAATGAGTCCTTAACAACTTGGTTAATGCAATGTATTGAGTTGCATGAGGACATGCAACATTTTCAGTGTGAGGTAGATGTTGGGTCACATATTTGTCCATATTTTCATCATCTATAGACATCCATTCCATCCCTTCTTCATCCTATTATCATTCATTTATGATTCCATTTTCCATACATTTGCTACAACTGCTCATAAAATGACATATAATTCCTTTTATGCTTTAGTGGTTAATAATGATTATTCTTCCTTTATTTTTAATGAATTAAAGACTATTATGCATGATTTTTCTGATGATGGTTTGACGAGTGATTTTATGTATCAATAGTTGTAGCAATCAAGGTTCCAACCTCCAAATGACACATGTGAGTTCCAACTCGTGGTTAACCGTTTTCAGTGAAAAACGTGGCAGATAAGGAGAGACAAATTTGTGTGGAATATTGTGAGCAGATGAGGATGAATCTCGCAAATCCGAGACATGGGTTTTGTTCAGAATGGGACCAATTGAGTTTAAAGTGGGTCGTTTTCCAATTGGAGCTATGGTTTGAGAGAAATCATTGGTTCTTTAAAAGGGTATTTTCCATATTTACAGTTGCGGTCGGTTCTCTAAACTTAGCAATTTGTTTGAGCAACCCAAGGATTTGGGGATTTGATTTGTATAAATAAGACCTCTTCAATTAGGAGAGAGTCATTCATGAAATTATATAGACTCTATTTGTAAGAAAGAGCTAAACTTATGTAATTTCTGAGTTTTCTTCAATAATACAAAGGAGCTTATGGATCTGCAATTATGTGCAACTTTCTCTTAATCTTGTAAGTCTTTTGGGCACACATGCTAGGTGAGGCAGGGCCCCCTCAATCTGGTATGTGTTGGTCTTATTCATTTACTTGTATTTCTCTTTTCATTGTCTTATTTTATCTTAGTTTATGATTAGTTGATCACTGCTTACAGTTGTGTGTTGTTTATTAGATTTCTCTTACAGTAAGATTCAATTCATGTTGTTGTTACTTCATTTTGTTAATACTCCTTTAATTTATGTAAGAGTGTGGTAGTGATTTTATTTCAGCTGAGTGTATTTTTAAGCAAGAGCGGATTTGATTGATTTTAAGTTGTGTTTTATTTTATTAAATAGATAATAGTGTTAGTTGGAATCTGTTGCTTGCATATATTGTGCACAATAACTTTGAAATAAAAGACTTCCTCGGGTTGACAATTGAATAGTTGGGAAAATACTACAATGCAATTAATTCAACATTAGTTCAGCCCAATGTAGCGACTGATGTTCCTTTGAGTGTAGTTGTTTTTCATTTGAAAGGAACAGTTGTCATTCCTTTCGCACGACTGTTGTTCCTTTGAGTGTAGTTGTTATTCATTTGAAAGGAACAACTATCGTTCCTTTCGCACGAATGTTGTTCCTTTGAGTGTAGTTGTTGTTCATTTGAAAGGAATAACTGTCGTTCCTTTCACGCAACTGTTGTTCCTTTGAGTGTAGTTGTTGTTCATTTGAAAGGAACAACTATCGTTTCTTTTGTGCGACTATTGTTCCTTTGAGTGCAGTTGTTGTTCATTTGAAAGGAACAACCGTCGTTTATTTTGTGCGACTGTTGTTCCTTTGAGGGTATTTGTTATTCACTTGAAAGGAACAACTGTCATTCCCTTTATGATTGTTTTTCCTTTATAGGTGTTTCATCTCTAGAGGTTGGGTATTGAAAATGAAAGGTAAGAACCTACGTAGGCAACAAGTAAAATGCTTGTGCCAACACCTACCTTTGGTTGATGCATAGAGGTTGATTTTAGGACATATTTAGAGCTCAACAGATGTGACATCTCCAAGGATCAATCCTGCAGTTGAAGATATCACCTCCATTATTACTATCAGAATGAGCAATGGAAGCTATACATTAAGGTCATCCAATATGGCATGACATAAGTTGAATATGCATGTCAGGTTGAAAAAAAAAATCATATGGGTCAAGATAGGAGAAAGTAATAATTCATCAAGATAACACTAGTGCTAATAGGATCATTCATGAAAAGGATAAATCAAATTTCTTTAAGAAATAATTTAGTGTTAACCATCCAAGGTTACTTAGAGAACATGACTACAAATATAATTGGGTCATGAAGGAGTTGGATCAAAGAAATCCAAATAATAATGGACTGCTGAAAATTAATGTCAGCATAATATGTGGTGGCAAGTATACAAGGAAAAACTCCTCGATGGATTCAATTCCATGAACATTCTAAGATAATGGAAGAAGAAATTATGATATAGATATCAAGCTAATATGAATGCATGTCAACACTCCAGGAAAGAAATCTAGAATAGTAGAGGATTGTTGATGCACTCCAAAGATGTGAAGGCATTGTAAGTTTCTGTTAGGATATTTAGACACTTAGGAGTTAGTTAAGATCTACTTGGTCTAATATGTCATTAGTTAAAAGTGTGTTTCTTAGTTTGTTTCTTTAGTATGCATTAGTATGCATTTGTAGTTAGGAAATCCGACGATCACTATATGTTCCCGACATAGAGTGATCTGATGGTTCATACTCTCCTCGATCTTAATGGTCATTGATCTGTGGATTAGCACCCAATTGGTCCATGATATTTATTTAAAGAGCATGGAGGGTCATTTTTCGATGATCGATTTTGAGAAAATCTCTTGTAAAATCTCTCTGTAATCTTTTTCTTTGCACTAATAAACTGCTCCAAGTTGCTGCGTGGGTTGGGGTCGTGGATGTTTCCTTGTAGAGGTCTTACCACATGAAAAAATCAGTGTGTTGATCTTTGATATGGTTATTTGATTGGTTACTGAAGGTGTTCATCCTCTGTTGGAATACCTGTGTTGTCGAACATGGTATCAGAGCCTGTTTGAAGACCCGCTCTTGTTGTAGATCGAGATCGTGAAGCTGAGTTTCCTCATCTCCATTTTATGTCATTTCCATACATTTATGGTCTGAGAGGACTGTTCCATTGTGTCCGGAGCACTCTTTTCATTCAGGAACACTTTTTGTTTCACTCGAAAAGGTTTCTATTTGCCCAAGATATGACCATTACAGTCAGATCCAGAGGTATAAAGCTTGAATACACATTTTTTAAATTTTTGCAGAGTAGTATTTTTGGTTTTATTTCGGTTTTGTTTTATTTATTTTCGGGTTGCTACTCTTTTAGATATTTGTATTCTCTTTGCCCCATGTCGTATGTGATCTTGGAAAATCAGAAACAGATAGGAAAAGGTGCATCTTCTGGGTAAGCTAACCAAGATCTAACCCTTGTTGTCATCGAGAAGCGAAATTTTTTTCCTTATGTGAAAAGAGTTTTTTTTTAGCACGCTCTCCAAGGCCGTCTTCAACAACAAAAACAACAAAAACAACAAAAACCCTCCTTCTGAACATTACAATATGTTTTTCTAGATCATTTGGTTAAAAGTTGGCTTATTAAGTAAGAGGTCTTGAGTTCAAGTCTCTCTTTTGTTACCTTTTTTGAAAAAGTTCATGCTAAAATTGTAAAGTGTATTTCACTTCAAGTATAAAAGTGAATCACTATAAGTAGCTTTAATATTTTATTTTAAAGTTATTTATTTTTCATGCATCTCTTATGTTATAAAGTAACTTCATTGTAAAAGTGATCCCCACTTCTCTTTATAAAAGTGGGTCACTTCATAAAGAAACTTACACAATCATGTGGTCATTTGGTTACCGTTTATGCTTTTTGTTTTAAAGGGCATAACTCTAACATCGAAAGTCCATTTTCAGTGTCATTTTTTTTAAAACTGCATAACTTTTCGATCTCTTTCCATCCAAATCATCAGTTTCAGTTTTTAAATCCATATTATCTGCATATTTAATATGGCTTCTACAAGTAATGTCTTTCTTACGAGCAACAACTACTTCCAATGGAAATCTCATATGGAAGATTTATTAAGAAGTAAAGGCTTGTACCGGATTACCTTGGGAAAGGAAAAAACACCCACTGATGCTTATAAAAAAGCCAAGTGGGATAATAGGAATGACGAAGCACGAGGACTAATCAGAATGTCCATCTCTCCTAATTTAAGGTACCACCTTCAAGAAATTGATGACCCCGAAGAAGCTTGGGACAAGATTGAATCTGTGTTTGGTAAACTCAATATTATTCAAGCACAACAGTTAGAAAATCAAATACTGACCTTGAGTCCAAGTGATTTTTCTTACCTTGGAAACTATTTATCTAAGATTAAAACACTTAGAATTTTATGTGAAGAATGTAAGATAAAAATGGAGGAAGAGCGTTGCATCTATCTTATTCTTTCTAAGCTAGGTAGTGCATATTCTGTGTTTGTATCTACCTATTATGCCATGAGAGAGGCTCTAGGGAAAGCTTATGAAAAACTCACTCTTGATTCCTTCTATGCTTCTTTGATTCGAGAGGAAGATAAGCTTGTCCAACTTGGAGTGATCAACACTGCAGGTACCTCCAACAAAGCCTTAGTTTCCCAACAAAAAGATAAACCCAAGTATCCCAACAGGAAACATCATTGCTACAACAACAAACAACATAAGGGTTCCAAACTCGCTCTAACAGCTTCAGCTCCCAATAATGACAAAGGAGCAAAATATAAAAATAAGACTATTAACCGACATTGCAACTTTTTTGATAAATATGGTCATGATGAGTCCAAATTTTTCAAGAAGATGGTAACTTTAGAAGCAGCGATGAAGAAGCACAACATCAGTATTGATTCTACTTCTTCTTCTTCTTCTCATGAACATGCACTTTCTACTTTTGGTTTCTCCTTCAATTCAAATGTTACTTCTACTTCTACTTCTGATAAGTGGCTTATTGATTCTGGAGCATCTTATCATATGGCTAAGCATAGAGCCATATTTTCCACTCTAAATGAATGTAACACCAAGCAAATATTTGTTGGTGATGATAGATATCTTAGTGTTGAAGGATCTGTAATAGTTCCAGTAGAAAATGGTCATTTCAATAATGTATTATGTGTTCCAAGTCTTTCTTGTAACCTTCTATCAATATATCAAATCACTCATTCAGGTGAAGGTAAAACCGTAGATTTTTCACCTCACCAAGTTGTAATCAAGGATCTAAAGATCCTAAGCATGTTCTTGCAACTGGAATTGCTGATGATATCACCAAGTTGTACAAATTTGACAACTTTGGTTCATCATCTTTTTCATCATTTTTTGTTGCTCATAGCAATGACTTGAGAAAACTTTGGCATGAGTGGTTTGGTCATCTAAACTATCGCTCATTGCAGCAACTATGTAATCAACAGATGGTGATTGGGCTTCCTCTTGTTTCATGCAAAGATGGTGTTTGTGTCGGTTGTGTTCTCGACGAACATCATTAGGATAGTTTTGACAAACGTGCTTCTTGGCATGCCTCGGGTCCTTTGCAGCTTGTTCACAGTGATTTGTGTGGTCCACTTTCTTCTCCTTCCTTTTCTAGGTGCAAGTATTTATTAACTTTCATTGATGATTTTTCCAGACATACTTAGGTTTACTTCTTAAAACTTAAGAGCGATGTTTTTGACAAGTTTTTGGCTTACAAGGCCCTTGTAGAAAAGCAATCTGGACATCAAATTCAAAGGTTAAGAATCGATAATGGAGTTGAATATGTGAACAATAATTTTACAAGTTACTGCACTACACAGGGAATCCAAATGAAACACACTGTTCCATATACACCACAACAAAATGGTGTTGTTGAGAGAAATAACGACACATTAAAAGAAATGGATAATTGTATGATCCAATCTAAGGGATTAAATCTAAAGTATTGGGTGGAAGCCATTAACTGTGCAAATTACATAGTAAATCACACTCCCACAAAGGCTCTTAAAAATATAACACCGGAAGAAGCTTGGACTAAAGTTAAACTAGATGTAAGTCACTTCCATGTATTTGGTAGTATAGCCTACGAGCCATCTTTGACGTTGGTGCCTTCTTCTGATCTGGTTTCTTCTTTAGATGATGACAGTGAGGATAAAAATCCACCTTTGCCTGCTCATCCTCCTCCAGATGAGTCCTTTGAACCTGAACCAACACTACTTCCACTGCTTCCTAGATGTGTCCGTTCAACACGAGAGGCAGCCGTAGGTCCTGTCAGTGATCCTTCAGATTAGCGTCGAATGCGTTCAAAGTTCAAGCGAGCCTCTTCTCTTTTCTCTCAAGTTTCAGAGACTCTTGATCCAGAAACATTTACAGAAGCTTCAGGTCATCCAGATTGGGATATAGCAATGAATGAAGAGTATCGTTATTTAATGGAAAACGATACTTGGGATCTTGTACCTCTTCCAAAAGGAAGAAAAATTTTCATATGTAAATGGGTCTACAGAACTAAGTATGCATCCAATGGAAGTGTTGAAAGACACAAGGCTTGGTTAGTTGCCAAAGGATTATCCCAAGTTGAAGGAATTGAATATAATGAAACCTTTTCCCCTGTAGCCAAAATGAATTCCATCCACCTTGTTCTTTCCCTTGCTGCCTCACATAAACGGGAGGTCCATCAGATGGATGTTAAATCTGCCTTCTTGCATGGTGATTTGAAAGAAGAAATATACATGGAACAACCTCCTGGATATGTCCAGAATGACTCTAGACTTGTTTGTCGCCTCAATAAATCTCTTTATGGTCTCAAGCAATCTCCCTGAGCTTGGTATGCCAAAATGGACAGCTTTCTTATTGCCACTAGATTCTCTAGATGTCATTCTGATCCTAATGTCTATACCAAGAAAGTAGGAAGCCATCTCATAACCCTTTTCCTTTATGTTGATGACCTTATCCTTACTGGTAGTGACCCAAGACTTTTAAACCATGTGAAAACCAGCCTTAAGAAGAAATTTGAAATGAACGACTTAGGCTTTTTTCACTATTTCCTTGGCCTCCAAGTTTTGCAAAACAATGAAGGAATGTTTCTTTCCCAGTATAAGTATTCTTGTGACCTTATTCGTCACTTTCACATGGATGATTGTAAACCAACCCCTTCTCCCTTCCAGTCTGGATTCACGCTTACTTCTCCTGAAATTGATGCCACTCTGTACCATCAGTTTGTTGGTAGCTTCTTCTACTTGACTCATACCCGTCCTAATCTTTCCTTTGTTGTTGGTATTATTGACCGATATATGCAAACAAGCCATGAAATCCATTGGAAATAAACTAAAAGGATACTTCACTATGTCTGTGGTACAATTCAGTTCGGGATACATTACAGTTCAAGGGGGACTCCTTTATTGGTTGGTTTCACTGATTCAGAATGGGTTGGCGACCCTGATGATCAGAAGTCTATTGCAAGTTATGTTTTCAGCCTTGGTTCAGGACCTGTCACTTGGGCCTATAAGAAACAGTAGGCTATTGCACTTTCTTCAGCAGAAGCAGAGTCCCAAGCAGTGGTAAATGCAAGTTAGGAAGCCTTGCGGCTTCGACAAATCATTTCAGAGTTTGGATTCCAGCAGCAACATCCGACCAACCTTTGGTGCGACAATCAAAGTGCCATCAAGCTCGCCAAAGACCCATTTCAACATCAACGTAGAAAACACATCGAGCTACACATGGACTTCATCAAAAAGCTGATTCCTGATCAAGTTATTGAAGTGCTCTTTTTCCCTATAGAAGATCAAGTTGCAGACATTTTTACAAAGTCTCTTACAGAAGCGAAGTTTTCCAAACTTCAATCTATGTTAGGAGTTTAGGAATTTGTCATTAAGGGGGAATAGGCTCTAATTCCTCCTTCCTTATCATATTGTGTCACTATTGTAAATCCTTAAATCCTATCTCAAGTTGTTCTTAAGGGGGGATGTTAGGATATTTAGATACTTAGGAGTTAGTTAAGATCTACTTGGTCTAATATGTCATTAGGTAAAAGTGTGTTTCTTTAGTATGCATTAGTATGCATTTGTAGTTAGGAAATCCGATGGTCACGATATGTTCCCGACATAGAGTGATCTGATGGTTCATACTCTCCTCGATCTTAACGACCATTGATCAGTGGCTTAACACCCAATTGGTCCATGATCTCTATTTAAAGAGCATGGAGGGTCATTTCCCGATGATCTATTGTGAGAAACTCTCTTGTAAAATCTCTCTGTAATATTTTTCTTTGCATTAATAAATTGCTCCAAGTGGTCGTGTTGGCTGGGGCCATGGATGTTTCCCCGTAGGGGTTTTACCACATGAAAACATTGGTGTGTTGATCTTTGATCTGGTTATGTGAGTGGTTACTAAAGGTGTTCATCCTCTGTTGGAATACCTATGTTGTCGAACAATTTTAAACCTTTGAAGTAAATCAATGTATATAGATTCTTAATAAAAACATAAATTAATCAATGGCTCATACACATAGTACAAAGAGATTTACGTTGGAAACCCTTAACCGACAGAAAACCAACCTTCCTTGGTGTCGCACCTTCCAACACTTCATTGTATTAATTTCACCATTCACCATACAATGTATATAATGTTTTAGGTATTCCGTAGCTACCAAAACCCTAATCCCTTAATCTAGGATTAATTTAGAAAACCTCTAAAAATAGAAATATCCTTTAAAATAAAAAAAACCACCCCCTGGGACCCCCCCAGGAAAGCGAATGAAGTTGGGATCGTCAAACATAGTTTCCCAATCAAACGTGCCCACACACAGACATGCAAATAATTTAACACATACCCAACATTCTCCCACTTGTTGTTTTCTTTGCATACGGGGGTTCACAGGCTTACATAGTCAACAATCCAGGGAAACAATGCCCATTGTTACTCTACACCAGGAGAACTTCTCTATGATCATAGACTTTGTCAATGAATCTACAACATTCTTCAAAGTGTCAACCTTTTCCAACAACATCTTCTTTTCTTCAACCATGTCTCTCACAAAGTGATACTAAACATCAATATGCTTTGTCTTCGAATAATAAGCAGGGCTCTTTGCCAGGAATATTGCACTCTGACTGTCACCCTCTAATCTTAATGATTTTTTTACCAACCCAATACCTGAACACAATATCTGTAACCATAGTTATTCCTTGCTTGCATGAGTGGCTTCCATGTATTAAGCTTCTATAGTTGAGAGTGACACTACAGCCTGTCTTTTTCTCATCCAATTGATTGCTCCTCCAAATAGGTTAAACACATACCCACTTGTGGATCTTTTGCAATCTAGATATCCAGCCCAATCTGCATCAACAAACCCATGTATGTCCACCACTCTGTCCAATCTTGGTATTCCTTGGTAGCACAATCTATAATTTGTAGTGCCATGAAAATACCTGAAGACCCTATTTATTGTTGTCCAATGCTCATTCCCTGGTTTTCACATATACCTGCTCAAAACTCCCACTGCATGTGCAATGTCTGGTCTAGTACAGACCATTGCATACATCAAACTGTCAACTGCACTGGCATACGAAACATGGGGCATGTCCTCTTCTTCTTACTGTGTCTTGGGACACTGATCTACATATAACTTTACACCTATAGGAATAGGAACCTTGATCGGTTTACTTCCATGAATATTAAACCTCTCCAATATCATCTCAACATATTTTCACCGTAGGTGATTTTAGGGGCGAAATTTCGCCCGTGGGCGAAATTAAGGGGTTTTGAATTTTGATGGGGCGAATTTTTTGTATTGGAAAGGGATGGAGAGCTTTATTATCATTCGCCCTCCATTTATTTAAAAAAAAAAATGTTTAAAGGGTTAGTGCATGGTTTATTTACCACGAAGAGGAAAATAAATAAATTTCGCCCGCTAAAATTCGGGCCAAAACCTTCCATTCGCCCCTATTTTTAGCTTAAAAGTTGGGCCATAACCTTCCTCGCCCCGATTTTTATCTATGAAGATTTCTGGAACCATTTTCGCCCTCCCCGTCTGCTATAAATCGGGTTTCCAGCAGTTATTCACTCCAATTTCATGTTCTGGGTATTTAAATGCAAAGTTGAAAGACAAATGCTCCGCAGAGCTTAAATCTCATTTCATTTTTTATCAACAGTTGGATATATTCTCTCATATAAGTAGGATTCACTAACACTTGCGAAGTTGAAAGACAAATCCTTTGCAAAGCTTAAATCTCATTTCATTCTTTATCAACAGTTGGATATATGCTCTCATGGACGCAGGATTCGCTAACATTGACATCCAAAAGTGGACTGAAAGAGCGCCCCAAAAGTTAAAACCCATTTTTCATAGGTAAGACGAGAGAAAATTATGAAACCCTCGATTTGGGGTTTCTCTGTTGGTTCTTTAAATATTTATTT
>JASDQU010099770.1:101021-113892 GCA_032191745.1 Picea mariana | reverse complement strand
GCAACTTTGACCACATCCACACAATCTACATCAATGTCATTTGGATTCCAACACCCTTTAAAGGTACATGTAAACCTTGTCCTCCTGATATTTGAAGGTAAGATCCATGTGAGTCCCCAAATGAATGGTTTTGTACACTTCAGTTCTATTTTGAAGCTAATCACTATGATGGTGCAGAAAAAATCTAATTTGGAAGATGTCCTGAACTATATAAAGTGATTGAGAGTCCAACAATAGAAAATGCAAGGAGAAATGAGAGCCTATAATAACTTGGGAAAGGTTTGTGGATTCAATGCATAAACATCACCCATTAAAGCATCATGAAGATTATTTTATGTGATGGAAATGACTATGCCAGTCTTGTGAAAAGTTGCATGCATAGTGGCCTTGATATCAATATCAGGATGCAGAGGTTGCTTGAGTCCAGTCCATCTGAGACAGAACTGTACAGAGCACTAGGGTGGTGTTTCAAGACTACTCTAGAGGGGTAATAACATTGCCTGCTTTTGCTCTTACCATCTGATTGTAACAATAATATTGAGTTGTTAGTATATAATTCTATTTCAAAATTTAGTTACTAGCAGCTTGGGGACAACCTGTACGCTTGCACTGACTGGTTGGGTTGATAGTTTCACAGACACAAACATGTTTACACAGTGAGGGAGAGAGATATGGTCTAATACTAAGCAAGATTGAGCAGCAGGGTTTCAGTGCATCTAAGATTGACATGGTAGCATGCATCAATAACTTGGGTAAAGTTTTATTGTTTCTAAGTTCTAAGAGGGACATGTGAATCGAGTGCTTCTTGTATTCTTTACAAAAATGTTTTGAATGATTCTTTTAGAGATTGCTTACTCAGATATACTAGTATTCAGATTTGGTTATGTGGCCCCCTCTAATTATTTGAAAATTTTCACCTCATTCAAAACTATAACCTGCAACATT
Organism: Picea mariana; assembly: GCA_032191745.1. Taxonomy (NCBI): domain Eukaryota; kingdom Viridiplantae; phylum Streptophyta; class Pinopsida; order Pinales; family Pinaceae; genus Picea; species Picea mariana. Next base: position 112,947 of record JASDQU010099770.1, on the reverse strand, counting down.
CCTTGAGATCCCATGACAGCCTGTTTGGAGAGTCTGTCTGCATATCAATTAAAAGTCCTGTAAACCTTTTCTGATCAACACGAAGTTCAACAAAAGATTTGTTGTTCAGGACTCTACCAGGAAAAAGGGAACTCTCTCAACCTGATAAGGGCCATCCTACACAAGCTAGTCAATGTCAAGGTACTACTGGAGTTGAGACCCCTCTAAAAAACTACTCAAGCAATACAATCGCTGCCATTCTTGCATTGTAAGGTAAGGTTTGAAAATCTGCTGTCAAAGATAAATGAGAAGCATGATACATTTAAGGGAAAGAATAGACGATATGGGGCAGTCTTGAACCATCAAGAAACTATAAATGGACATTTTGTTCAATCAACTACCAAAAGACAAAACTAGATGATATTCACACTAATGTTGCTACAGTTGTTGTTTTAGTGCTTAGTCCATTTGCAATGATATGAATACCATCCTTCTAGGTAAATAGGGAAGTTTTTCTAAATCTTTACTTCTTCACACAATAGAGATTGGGGTACTCTGTTTTCTTTCCCCATCAATGCATTGTGGGCTTGTGCATATGATGAATTAAGTACTGAGTTGGATCGACTATTTAGTGATTATAGTATTCTACTGACCTGGTGGTGTAATTTGTCAGTGTAAATAAATTTATAAAATTATCGACAGGTGCATTTTATTAATTTGTTCCAATTTTGTTGAGAATATAAAATTTTTCACCGATTCAACTAGAGTTTCTTATTTTCATGATCTCTTTTAATCTCCATTACTAGAATGAAGTTAGCAACATCGATATCCTTCATGTCAAATTATGAGGATAGTTGTGATTTCACCTCCTTGATAACATCCATGTTATTTCCTACCAGCAACATGTCATCAACATACATAACTACATAAATGAAGTGATTACCAACTTGCTTGGAATATACACAGTGATCATCCCTGCTTCTCACAAATCCCAATCCAAGGATGTACGTGTCAAACTTTAGGTACCACATCCCAGGTGATTGCTTCAAACCATATAGAGACTTCTTTATCTTACAAACCAGCTCTTTCTTTCCCTTCACTACAAATCTTTCTGGCTTCTTCATGTAGATTTCTTCTTGCATATCCCCATGTAGGAATGTTTTCTTCACATCCATCTGTTCCACTTCAATATCAAAAGCAACAAAAATAGATAAAATAAATCTTATAGAAGTTAACTTGAAAATAGGAGAAACAATCTCACCAAAGTCAATTCCCTCTACCTGGGAATATCCTTTTGCTACTAACTGAGCTTTATATTTCTCCACTTCCCCTTCTGCATTAAAATTCTTCTTAAACAACCATTTTCTACCAACATGTTTTCTTCTAGCTGGAACCTAAACTATATCCCATGCCTCAATATTATCCAAGGCATCCATTTCTTCAACCATGGATTTCTTCCAGATTTTACTATCCTCTGAATTCACTGCTTCCATGACAGTTTTGGGATCATCATCAGTAATAGATAAAGAAAAATTATAAAAAAAATCAGGTGGACTATACCTTTATGGTTTCCTTCTTTCCCTCATTGATGTCCTCAATATTGGGATATGAGGTTCTTCTTCTTCTGCTTCATCTTCTTCGGATGATTCATATTTTGCATCATCCAACTCAAGCTCTATTTTCTCAGGTTCTTCTTGCCTTGGTAGGAATTCATGTTTGGAATCATATTTTACCTCTCTAAAAACAACATCTCAACTATAAACAATATTCTTAGTTTATGGGTTCCAAAGATTATAACCTTTCACACCATCTTTATAACCCATAAAGATACACTTTTCATCTTTATTATTCAGCTTACTCCTATTTTCCTTTGGAACATGTACATAAGAATCACAACCAAACACTCTGAGATGTTCAAGAGAGGGTGTCTTACCAATCCATACCTCATTTATATTTTTATCATCCAACATTGATGAGGGTGATCAATTAACCAGGTAACATGTTGTACCCACTGCCTTTGCCCAGAATTCTTGTCCTAACTCGGCACCACTAAGCATGCTCCTTTATTTTTCCATCAGTGTCATGTTCATCCTTTCTACAACTCCATTATGTTGAGGTGTGTATGGAGTAGTTTTTTTCCTTGCTATACCACACTTCTTACAAAATTCTTCGAATTCATTTTCAAAGAATTGTCCACCATTATCTGTCCTCAATACCTTTATTTTCTTCTATGTTTGATTTTCTACCAGAGCCTTAAACTCTTTAAATTTATCAAATACCTCAAATTTATTTCTAAGAAAATAAATCCATGTGTTCCTTGAGAAATCATCTATGAAGGAAACATAATACACATATTTACCTAGTGATGGAACATGCACAGGTCCAAACACATCACTATGTATCAACTCTAAGATCCCCTTTTCTCTTGTAGCACCAGATGGGAATCTTACTCGATTTTGTTACCATATATGCAATCTTCACAAAAATCAAAATCCTGAGTGCAATTAGACATACCTTCAACCATACCTTTACCATGTAGTGTTTGAAGGCCATTTTCTCCAATATGCCCCAGTCTTTGATGCCACAACATGGTATTCTTTCCAGGGACAGTATTGGTCTTGTATTATTTATTTGTCTTCTTAGGGACAACAGAACTATTACACCCATTAGTATAAATGTTTCCCAACAACTTGTGCAAAGTTCCACACTGAACTCCCCTCATCAACACCATTAATCCTCATACCATCTTGCAAGTTCCCTTTCCCAATACAGTATCCACTCCTGCATCATCCAAATGGCTTACAAATATTAGGATCCTGGCTAGTTTTGGAATGCGCAGAACCCCATGGAGAGTTCTAATCCTTCCATCTTTTAGCAAAAAATTAACCCTTCCACGTCCCATGATTTTGGTTGTCGATTCATCTTTTAGGAATACATGACCACCATCATATTTTTCATATTCATAAAACCACTCCCTATGAGGAGTCATATGGTATGACACACCTGAGTTGATCAACCATACATCATGGTCTTCATGTGTACCTGTAGATTCCAGGTAAACATCACCTCCTTCTTCAGCGGAGGTTTTCGCCTCTATGGAAGAGGTACTTTAAGATCCCTTTGGTTTATCAACCTTCTTAGAGTTGCAATATTTCTTATAATGCCCTGTTTGACCACACTTCCAACATTTCTTCAAAGATTTTCCTGGAGACTTAGATCTACCTGTAGATTTAGATCTCCCCCACGAATACTTACTAGGATTCTTGTCTTGAGTATGAACTCTTACAAATAAAGCATATGTGCTATGACCATCCATGTTTTTCCACCTCATCTATTCAGATAACAAGGATGCAATGACATCCTCATACTTCAATGTAGATTGAGTGGAACTACCAATTGCTAAACCGATATTATCCCAATAGTCTGGCAAAGAACATAACAAAGTAATACACTTATCTTCTTATGCAATCATAATATTAACAGATACAAGTTGACTTACCAGAGTATTAAAGGAATTTAGATGTTTTGTCATAGAATCTCCATCTTCCATCCTAATATGGTACAACTTCTTTTGAAGAAACAACTTTTTTACCAGGGACTTTGATTGATACAAATTCCCTAACTTATTCCATAGTTCCTTGGTCATAGATTCTCCTGAGACATTCAACAAAATTGAATCTTCCAGGCAGAGTCGAATAGTACTCCTTTCTCTTTTGTGTGTCTTCTCCCAATATTCCTTGGACATACCAATAGGTGGTGTACTACTAGTTCCTATACTAGTCGACTATGTTCCAGTAGGCAGTGTACAAGGATACACAATGATCCATTGTTCTTTGTCAATAAGAAGGTCCTCCATCTTGAGCTTCCATAGCTCAAAGTTTTTACCGTTGAACTTATCTATATCGATTCTATAAGATCTCATCATTCCTCTTTATACACTTGAATCACAACTGCAAAACATCCCACTAAACCCAGGTTTATCCCAGACCCAAGATAAAATTGATCTATCAAGACTGAGCCAAACCCTCAGCAACAAAGACATCCATCTGAAGCCAAAAACGAGCTTTGATACCACATGTAAAAGTAAAGAAATGCATAGAGATTCTTAAGAAAAACATAAATTAATCAATGGCTCATACACATAGTACACAGAGATTTATGTTGGAAACCCTTAACAGGGATAAAACCAACCTTCCTTTGTGTCGCACCTTCCAAATATTCACTGTATTAATTTCACCATTCACCATACAATATATACAATGTTTTAGGTATTTCGTAGCTACCAAAACCCTAATCCATTAATCCATGATTAATTTAGAAAATCGCTAAAAATAGCAAAATCTGTGCCCACACAAAGATTACACTGTCAAATCTGACGCACCCACACACACACACATGAAAATAATATAACACATACCCAACAAGTATTTCCACAAGAGCATGGAGATATCAAGTTAAGAATAATTTAAAAGTGAAATGAATTCTAAAGATAAATCAATAAGGAACAAGGATGAATAAAATGGTTCTATGCATGGTTTTGAATGCAGAGGAGATTGTGCCTGACAAGAATCCATCTTAAGTGAAATAGATCCATGAGTGACAACCCAAGAGGTTTGAGGTATTACTTGAATCTATGATGTTAAGGTAAAAGAAGGACTTTCAGTTAATTCTATGCAGCTAGAAAAGGAGGCATATGTGTATCCTTAAATTATGCTAGAGATTGGATAGGTAAATCAAGTTTGAATATAGTTGGAAAAGAGAAGAGGAGAGTACAAGAAAACCTCAAGTACTAAAGTATTTGATGAGGAAAGGGCTGAAGAAGTTTAGTCCTGAAGAGTAACTGGATGTTAAATAATCCAGAGTTTATAAAATAGCTTGTTTGGAATTTTAATTCATCCAAGTACGAGTTGGGATAGTTGGATCTAGGAAATTAATGAAAGATGAAGGTTAATATCAACTTAGTTTGTGACTATAAATGAAAAATAAGCCAAGAGTTATTTGGCTAGAAAGTGCTCAGGTCATAACTAATCATGTACAATGATTATAGTGAGAGAACAAGAAGATATCAGAATCTAGGTTGAAGTGAAAACTCTGAAAACAGCAAGAAATATGATACAGGGAGAAAGAAGATATTGAAATTGCGGTAGCAACAATTGAATTAGGATTGGTTGAACAACCATAAGCAAAAAAATATTTTTTTCATGTTGCAAGTGTTTTGATGATGTTGCTACATATGGAAGGAAGAAATAGAAAGTCAAAGGTTGGTTATAAGTTTGATAAAAGAAGCATGAAAGCTTCTATTGCCATCAACCATTCATGTAGCATCAAATTTATTAATGGCAGACATACAAGTATGAGTTTTATTTAATCTTATTGCATAATTGTTGAAGGGAATTTAGGTAAGAATTTCCTCAACCAGAGTTATTTTATAAAATCACATGATTATATTATTTGAATTCATACCACTGGATGTGGTAAAGGCTGGAGGCATGTATTAATTCAAATCTCTTTACCTTTTGAATGCACACATTGACATAGAAGAATGTCATGTTAATTTGGTTATGGAGTAATAACCAAAGAAATAAAATGTAAGAACTTGTTATAGGAATGAATGCCAGTAAGATAGTCATGTATGAGACTAGGACATGGTTGGATATGGAAAGGTTATGAGCCACATAGGTACTAAAAGATTGCTACCTTTAAATAAAACTTGGAATGCAACCTTTTTTCTCACACTAATGAACACCACATAATAATATTCTTGGTGTAGTGTTCGGGTCGAAAAGAAAGGCATCCAATTAATTGGGAAGACAATATGAAGTGTGTGGAGAATGTGTCAACACATTGGCCAGAATTCCAACTTATGGATGATGAGATACATGACTGAGATAAAGAGCATTATGTAATTCAATGCAAGGTGCACTGAATAAGTATGCATTGAGAATTGCACTCATGCATAGTAAGTGATAGAATTGTATACTTAAATGCAATTGTTGAATGTGTTTTGTAAGTACATGCATATATATTATTGCATGGAAATAATTGTTACTAATAGCTGAAATGTTGTTAAATCATGAAGTTGAGGAAATTTAAGGAGTTGTTAGACATTGCAATAGGAAAGTTGCAAGTCAAGTAGTCACATGAATACTGACCACAGAAAATTTTCTGTTCAGAAATTGAAGTAATGAAATTACTCATATTATTGTGAACAAGATTATGCATAAAATGATAATTCATTCTATTTTGTTCAATTTTTTTGGTAGTTGTGATTAGATTTCTAGGTGTAGGAAATTCTAAAAATCACACCATAAAGTTTTTGTACATATTGCAATAAGAATATGATGTACAAGAAATCCTGACAATTTGTTGATTGAATGCAAGATAGAAGCGTTGCAACAAAAATGGTATTCAACAAGTTGCTTGCTGAAAACCACAAGGAAGACTACCTTCCTACTATTGCGACAACCATGAAAAAAAAAATTATGAAATAGAATTTCATAATTTGGAAAATTTGAATTCCTTATAAAATTAATTTGATTCTAAATGAATTATTTTATGTTCTCTCATGATAACTGCATGTGTGTGATGCAAATGAGATTATATTGATTAAAGTTGGAATGTTGACTACGAAGTGTAGCTCGAGAAAGATGTTGATTCGAGACAACAGATCTTACCCTGTGGATCCCCGATGGATCTGGATGTGTGTACACATCTCCTTGGGTTTCATTAGAGAAGGGTGGAGCCCTGGAGGGAGAATTGTGTAGATAGTTTCCCTGGTTTGAGGCCTGGAGGGTACCTAGAAACCTATGAGGGCAGTTGGAACTCCTAGAGCCACAGTGCTCTGAGACTTCTTGATCCAACATGTTGTTGAAGCCCAAGGAAAGGGAGGTCTAGCAGTCAATGGATTATGTGACAATGAAAGTGTACACTTCTGGGGTGGGAGAGGCATGTGGGGAATGAGAGACCGTTAGTTGGAGTGTTGTTGAGGTTTGGTACCTTGGTATAGACCATGTTGATATGGATTGTGTACCCTGGCTATATTGGGAATCCATTGCCCCGATGGAGTCATATCTCTGCTGAGAGTTTATCAACAGTGAGATCTAGGGCTGGGTGGAACGTCATGGATCTACAACCAGCCAATTTTTTCAATGAATTTTAATTGAAGCATGTAATAAGGAACAATGAGTTGAATGCTTTCCTGAAGCAACTCTATGGAATAGAGAAATTGAATTTCAGCTCCAGCATGAATGCCAGAATCGATGCCTGAAAGTGGAGCACCAGGTGGCTAACAAGCTTCCAATAGCTAAATCTTGGAGCTCTTTGAATAAATTTTTTGAATTGTATATGTATAAACAATTTGCACTGAGGACAGCGAAAAAATAAGGGGAGGAGATTTTAATATCCCCAGGTAGAACCCCACTTGTGACTATGAATTGTAAACATGCTTGATAGGTGTTGGCCCTTGACCAAGTTTTGGAGATCCTTGGTCAGTTTTGACCATTTTGGGACTTCGACAGGCTAGTCAAAGCTGGATCGCAAGTCAAAGTGAAGATCACAGGATCTTGGCCCCTTTTTAGGGAAATTTTAGGATTAGGGTTTAAGTAGCGGGTATGTGATGTCAACCCATGGGTTTACCCATGTTTAGGCCCATTTTGTAATGTATAAATACAAAGCTAGGCGATGTAAGTAAGGAGGGAGAGCTAGACCTATAAGAATCTAAGGTAAGCTAAGTGCGAATGGTTATGATGCTTTGTGAATGTTGTGTTGAGAACTTGCAGAGCTAAGTTCCAGATGTATGTAATTCTTTGTGCATAGACTGTGTAAGGCTCTATTCTATGACCTAGCTCGAGGAAGGAGGATCTGGCAAGGTGCACGCAGATCTCATGTCCTATGCAGAGTAGGATTTTGAGGCTCTGTGCATGTAAGAAGCTCGACAGAAGATAATAGAAGAGAATAAGAGTTGGTGGATGTAGCCCCACACTGGCGTGAACCATGTATATCATGTGTTATGTTTTCTTTGTGCATTATGGTTGTTATATTGCTCATATGATTTATTATTAGTACAATAATGTATGTTTAGATGAATCTGATATGATAGATTAGTGCTTAGTATTGTGAATAAATGCTAGATCTGATCTATTTCTATATCCTAAGTGCTCGGATGTGTTAGATCTAGTTGAATACTGCATTTTTTTGTAACTAGGGTTTTGACCTATGATGTGTATGAAGGTCAATTACTGATGAATGTTAACTACTAAGTGCTTTGTTAGAGTGTTGTAATCACAGATCTGTGTCCCAAATAAGGTTACAGACACTTGAGTCCTGCAACCATCCCTGCCTCTACCTCAAGTGAGACTTCATCTGCTTCGTAGGTGTTGCCAAAAGGGTCAGTAGTTAGGGTTTTGTTGGTGCATTGTTGAATTGTTGAACCCTGGGTTTTCCCCTGTACCAACAAATGATTCCATTTCCGGGACCTGAAACTATGATTGTTGGGAACTAAAGAAAAGAGAGAAGAAAATAGAAATCTACGTGTGTAGATCTGCTGCTTTAGTGTGCAGTATTCTACTTGAATTGCAAATATTTTTTCTAAGAAAGGAATCAGATATGAAGAAAAGAGGTAAGATTAGTGAAATTTTTTGTCAAAATAGGTAATATCTAAAAGCTTTGTGCACTAAGAAAGGTCAGAAAAGTGAAAATTTTTGTTCCAAAAGTATGGATCTAGGTATGTTTGATAAATTTTGTCCTGGTCTAAAAACTAGGGAACAATTAGAAGAATGAATATTTGATATGAATAGATCTGATAGAAGTAATGAAAGATATGTTATTCCTATGCATAGAAAGAATGTTTGGACTAACAAATGAATGTAGGATCCTAGAAATAATTCTTTGTAGGTTAGTTACTGTGACCCCAGTGCGTAGTATAGGAAAGGTTGAGGATCATTTAAGAGAAAGAGAGGATTAACCCTTTGTTATAGTTGTATAAGGCCAGGACATTTTACTAACGAATGCCCTGGTAGAATATCTAGTTGTATTTTTTGTAAAGATATGGACCATGAAGTTTTGGATTTCCCTAGAATGATTGCTAAAGTTGAAAAGATGAATATGAGACAAGAAACCATGAGAAAATACAAGAGACTAAGATTATGGTAGAATCCTAGAAAGAATCAAAGACTGTATTATTGCAAATGAAAGAAACCTTGAATGATCACAAAGACACCAATCTATCAAAGATATTAAAAGCAAAAGAATGCATAGAAACAAGAATAGGAGACTTCGACATAGACTATGTTCTTGACAAGGAAACACATGTGAATATCATGACAGAAAGAACTTGGGAAATTTTGGGAAAGCCTCCTATGACTCCTTCATTGGGTGGAATAGGATTATTTAGAGGGAAGCTAATAACACTATGAAGAAGATTTATCCAAACATCTATGAGTTCCCATGGCACTTCGACATAAGAATAATTTGAGGTCATTAAGTTTTTTGAGGAAAACACCCCATTTTCTATGTTGCTAGGAAAACATGGATTGAGAAAGATCAGATATGAAGAAAACAAGAAGAGGAAGCTCTAGAACAGAAAAATAAAGAGTTAAAGGATTTCATGACTAGGATAATAGCACACTTGATAGAGGAACAGGAAAACAAGTAGAAGATACTAATGATCATAGACCTGGATATAAAAGTTGAAAGAACACAGACAGACTTGGAAAACCTATCCATACAGGAGAGTAGAGCACCTATCCCAGAAAAAGAATAACTATTACACTCGAACCCTATGAAAGATCATTAATAGAGAGAATCTACTATGCCAAGAAAATATAAGAACCAAAATGGAAAAAGAAACCCAGTAACTTAGATTACAGGAAAGAAGGCTAGAAAAATTAGCAAGAAGAAATAAAAGTTAGAAAAATTGCAAGAAGCTCCAGAAAGAACTTCGCAGAAGGAAGGTTTCTGGAACTAGAACTTCGTCGGAATATCTGATTAGGGGATCAAATTTTTCTCAAAAATTCAAAGTGTTCGAAATTGCTTCAAATCAAACGAGAGCATAGACCTCGTCGTTACGAACCCAATGCAACTCATTTGGGTTCAAACGGACATTGGGAGCAAGAGATATCGCGTTCTGTTCAAATTTATAAACAGGCAAAAAAAAGGGATGTTGATTGTACAGTCCGTAGAGTCCGTACGGATGCTGATGTGGCAGGCCGTACGACACGTGGTAGGTAGCTATTGGGACAGTTGGCATGTGACATGGTTTGTTGGCAGCGAATGGGCTGGCGACACGTGGCCCAATCAATGGCCGCCACATGTCACCTATTTATTGGATTAAAATCTTTGCACTTGGTAGGAGTTGACCCTGTGACCTCTGGGCAGGGTAAAGCCTTAGGAAAGGCCGCCCAACTGACACACCCGCACATGTTACTTAATATATATATGCATTGTAATATATTTTAATTTGCAAAAATCTGTATTGGGGCGTGAACCGGGCTGGGGCTAAGCCCCAGCCCATGGTTATATATATATATATATATTGCATACGACCGGTGCTACAGGCCGTTAAACCCACTGTAATATATATGTAACCGTTTCGAACGTGTGTGGTTTGACATAACATGTGACCAATGTGTATGTGTGTGGTTTAACCTTATGGTTTTGCATATGGTTTGAACTTTAGCCCTGTTGTGTATTGCGCGTGGTCATGTGGTGACCATGTGCCCACGGGCCTTGGTAGTTAAAGGCCGATGCGTAACCGTTCGACAGTTTGTACCGGTTGTGCAGTTGTGCCTGGTGCCAAGTTTTTACACTTAAATATACGTGTGGGCTAGGTTGAGCCAACAAGGGTGTGTTTTGTAGATGTAGAGACAACAAGCTTGAAGGGGGGACTTCCAGGAAGCCTATCTTCTTCAATTTTTGGCCAAACAAGGTGCCGAAAAATCCCAGCTAGGGGTTTTTGGATGTTCTAAAGCCATTGGAGCAGTCTATTTGGAATTTTGAGCAATTTAAAGCAAATTTTTGAGCACTTTGAGAAAATAATACAAATGATCCATTGGAAGTTGGACCAGGAGATGTAGCCCAAGAGAGGGGTGAACTCCTTTATCATTTGTTGTGTTATGTGTTTTTTGTTCATTGATTTTGATGTTGTTTATATGCATATTGAATGAATAAATCCTATTAAAGTTGTGTTGAAAATTTGATCCATTTGCATTTTAACACATAAATTTTACTTGCAAATAATTTCAAGAATACAAGTCTTCTTCATTTTTAGATCAAGTTGGTATCAGAGCATAGGTTTTTGAAGACTTGATTATTTGCAAGTGTTTTGTTTTCTGATGCTCACAAGGTTGAAACTCACAAGAGCAGAAGGTCAACTTGTAGAGCCAAGTTCTCATCCTTCAAGGAGGAAGCATATATCATCACCACAAGTTTCAAGGAGGCATTCACCAAGTATTGCTCATGAAGAGAGTCATGAACATGTTCATGTAGAAGATGAAGATCTCAGAAAGGATGTCATGGAAATGAGAGAGATGATGAAGATCTTCATGGAAAGGAATACAAAGTTTCAAGGCGAATGCTCCAACCCTTCAAAGTATAAGGGAGTCAGTGGTGATAAAACTCCAAATGGAAATGGAGGGAATGGTGCTTCTCCACCACCCTCTCCTCCATCTTCTTCTTCTTCTTCTTCTACCAATTCAAGACCTCTTCCGAACTCTCCAAAGGGACATGGTAAAACTCCTTCACAAATTCCTTTGTTAAAGCTTGATATAAATTTGAATTGCCAATATACAATGGAGAAGTAAATGCTGAGAAATTAGATAATTGGATTCGTTAGATTGAGGTGTATTGTAGGATACAAAAAATTCAAGATGATGAAACTAAGATTCAGCTTTATTCTTTAAGATTGGATAGTGCAACACTCATTTGGTGGGAATCCAAGACTCAGGAGGAC
>JASDQU010099770.1:89747-100420 GCA_032191745.1 Picea mariana | reverse complement strand
CCATGGGTTATCAAGGTAATGGTTCTATTGCAAGTACTAGTTCTTCAAGTAACAATAATCTCAATGTAACTCGACAAGAAAAAGAGAGAATTGAACTTTTTCATATAAGGGTTGTTTCAAAGCATACTAAAATAGATACTCTATTTGATACTGGATCTCAAGCAAACCTTATATCTGAAGACACTGTTAAGAAATTAAAGTTGGAAACAATTCCACACCCTAAGCCATACCCTCTTGGTTGGATATGTGATAATGCTAAATTACAAGTAACAAGGTGTAAACTTAGGTTTGCTATCAGTGCACATTTCATTGATGAGGTAGAGCTTGATGTTATTCCTTTGGATATCTATGGCATTGTGTTGGGAAGCCCATATTTATACGATAGGAAAGCTATTTTCCATCGTCATGAGAATAAGTATCATTTGTTTAAGAAAGGAGTTGAGTACATTGTTAGAGCCCATACAAAGAAGATTAATTTATCACTTGTAAATGTGGGACAAATGAAGAGATTAGTCAATGCTAGCAAGAATTTTGTTCTCTTAATGATTAAACCCAAAGATGATATTGAAAACGAAGTATTTCAAGGTTGTGATACAGAGTTGAAATTTGATCTGTATGAGGTTGTTAATCAATATGATGAAATGCTTAAGGAACCAAAGGGATTACCTCCAAAAAGGGGTATCCAACATGAAATTCAATTGCAGCAAGATTATCCTCTTCCAAACATTGGTATGTACAGAATGTCAGTCATCGAAAATGCTGAAATTAAAAAACAAATACAAGAGTTGCTCGATAAAGGGGTTATTGTACCAAGCTCATTTCCATGTGGATCTACAATTGTGTTAGTGCCAAAGAAAGATGGTACATGGCATATGTGTGTTGATTTCAGGGATTTGAACAAAATTACAGTAAAGAATCATTATTCTCTTCCTAGAATCAATGATTTGCTTGATCAATTGAAAGATGCTAAACATTTTACTAAGTTAGATTTGAGAAGCGGATATCATCAGATCAGGATTGCCGAGGGAGACACATGGAAGACATATTTCAAAACTAAGCAAGGTTTGTTTGAATGGATGGTAATGCCTTTTGGACTTTGCAATGCACCTACTACTTTCATGAGAGTTATAAATGATGTCTTAAGGCCTTTTCTTGATGATTGTGTTATTGTGTACTTGGATGATATTTTGATCTTTAGCAAATCTCATGAAGAGCATGTTAAACATGTGAAACAAGTTTTGGATGTTTTGAGAAAGGAAAAGTTGTTTTTGAAGATGTCCAAATGTGAATTTGGAAAGACTTCACTTATTTACTTAGGACATATTGTTGGTGGAGGTGAATTAAAAATTGATCACTCCAAGGTCAAAGTTATATTGGAATGGCCCAAGCCCGGCAATGTGACAGAGGTAAGAAGTTTTTTGGGAGCATCTCAATATTGGAGGAAGTTTATTTCTAACTTTTATTCCATTGCAGCTCCATTACATGCAGTGACAAGTGTCAAGAAAGTTTTTCAATGGGGAGGCAAGCAACAGAAGGCTTTTGATACTTTGAAAGAAAAGATCAGTTCAGCGCCAGTTCTTGCACTTCCAAATTTAAGACAACCTTTTGAAATCTAAACAAATGCAAGCAATTATGCAATGGGAGCAGTTTTTCTACAGCATGGTAAGCCCATTTGTTTTCATTCTGAAACTTTTAATGGTGCCATGATTAACTATCCTACTTATGATAAGGAATTGTATTCATTGGTACAAAGTGTGAAAAAATGGAAACATTATTTGTTGGGAAAAGAAACCATTGTTCACACCGACCATCAACCACTGCAATACTTACAATCACAAACAAAGCTACAACAAGCTAGGCACTTTATATGGATGGGTTTTCTTGAACGGTTCCACTTGGTCATCAGGTATAAGAAGGGCATTTATAACAAAGTTGCTGATATGCTTTCAAGGACTATTATTAGTGCTTCAGTTATTCTTAAGAATAGTCCTATCATGCATGAAAGTTATGTTGAGCAATGTGCTTTGGATACTGATTTTAAAGAAGTATATGAAACTTTGTGTCATTCTAACCATGTTGAGGAATTGGATTATCATGTGCATGATAATCTGTTGTATCATCTTGGCAAGCTATGTGTTCCATAGGGGGAAAGAATCAACATTATAAGAGAAGCCCATTCTTCTCTTATTGTTGGTCATTTTGGTGTAGGCAAGACAGTGGCTAATTTGCAAAGATACTGCTACTGGCCTAAAATGAATGAAAGCGTTTCAAGATATGTTCGAGGATGTTCATTATGTGCCACAAGTAAACCTAGCAATTGAAAGTTGGACTTGTATACTCCACTTACGGTTCCTTCTCGTCCTTGGGAAAGTATTTCCATGGATTTTGTAGGAGGTCAACCTATGTCTAGATGAAATCATGATTATCTTTATGTTCTGGTTGATCGATTTAGAAAAATGTGTATCTTGATGCCTTGTATGAAGTAGGTTATAGCTGAACAAACGGCACAAATGTTTTTTCAAAATGTTTGGGTGCATTTTGGATTGCCTAAATCCATTATTTCTGATCGGGATTCTCAATTTGTGGGAAGTTTTTGGTCAAGTTTATGGGCACTCATGGACACCAAACTGAAAAAGAGCACATCTTTTCATCCACAAATAGATGGTCAGACAAAAGTGGTAAATTAAACAGTGATGCATCTTCTTCGTGCTTATTGCAGCAAGCATCCTAAACTTTGGGATGAGCATTTACACTACATTCAACATGCTTACAATCGAGCTAAGCACTCTTCAACTCAAACGTCGCCATTTGAAGCATGTTTTGGATATTTGCCCAAATCTCCTTTATATTTTATCTTTGGGAAGGATATTGCTATTGAAGGTCAATATGACATTGATAGGGCAGAAAAGTTCATTGAACAAATTCAGTCGATACATCAAATGGTGTAAGAGCAGTTGGAAAAGAGTCAAGCCAAGTATAAAAAGAGACATGACAAGCATCATGTTGATCACAGTTTCCAAGTTGGAGATGAAGTTTGGCTTTAAATCAGCAAGGAGAGGCTTATAGGAGAAGGTAAAAAACTCAAACCGATTCGATATGGTCCTTTCAAGATTATCGACAAGATTGGTAACAATGCCTTCCGTTTAGATTTGCCTCCTTATATGCAAATGTATGCAGTTGTTAATGTTGAGAATTTGAAATTGTATGAGCCTCCGTTGATTGATGATCAAGGAGAGCATGTTCAGATTCCTTCTATAGATGATTTTTCCCCAGAATATCTTACAAAACTGCATGAAGACACCATCCTTGATTGGAGAATGCGAACTTCAAAACGAGGAAATGTAGAGTATCTTTGAGTTGGTCTTAAAGGTAAAAATCCAAGAAAATCCAAGTGGATTGAGGTTGGAAAGGTTAGGGAGCTATACCCTCATCTTCAGATAGACTGAAAATAGTCTTTTGGAGGTCCAAAAGCTTTCCAATGGGGAGGTGTGATCAGGGGATCAAATTTTGCTCAAAAATTCAAAGTGTTTGAAATCACTTCAAATCGAATGAGAGCATAGGCCTCATCGTTATGAACTGAACGCAACTCGTTTGGGTTCAAACAGATGTTGGGAGCGAGAGATATCACGTTCTGTTAAAATTTATAAATAGGCAAAAAAGGGATGTTGACTCTACAGTCCGTATAGTCCGTATGGACACTGACATGGTAGGATGTACGACACATGGAAGGTAGCTATTGGGACAGTTGGCATGTGACATGGTTTTTTGGCAGTGAGTAGGATGGTGACACGTGGCCCAATAAATGGCTGCCATGTGTCACCTGTTTATTGGATTAAAATCTTTGCACTTGGCAGGAGTCGACCCCATGACCTCTGAGCAGGATAAAGCCTTGGGAAAGGCCGCCCAACTGGCACGCCCACAGATGTTACTTAATATATATATGCATTGTAATATATTTGAATTTGCAAAAATGTGTATTGGGGCGTGAACCGGGACGGGGCTAAGCCCGGGCCCATGGTTATATATATATTTCATACAACCGGTGCTACGGGTGTTTAAACCCACCGTAATATATATGTAACCATTTTGAACGCACACAGTTTGACATAACATGTGACCAATGTGTATGCATGCGGTTTAACCCTATGGCTTTGCATAGGGTTTGAACTTTAGCCCTGTTGTGTATTGCGCGTGGTCATGTGGTGACCATGTGCCCACGGGCCTTGGTAGTTAAAGGCCGACGCGTAACCGTTCAACAGTTTGTACCGGTTGTGTGGTTGCGCCTGGTGCCAAGTTTTTACGCTTAAATATGCGTGTGGGCTAAGTTGAGTCAACAAGGGTGCATTTTGTAGATGCAGAGACAACAAGCTTGAAGGGGGGACTTCCAGGAAGCCTATCTTCTTCAATTTTTGGCCAAACGAGGTGCCGAAAAAGCCTAGCTAGGGGGTTTTGGATGTTCTGAAGCCATTGAAGCAGTCTATTTGGAATTTTGAGCAATGTAAAGCAAATTTTTTAGCACTTGGAGCAAATAATAAAAATGATCCATTGGAAGCTGGACCAGGAGATGTAGCCCAAGAGAGGGGTGAACTCCTTTATCACTTGTTGTGTTATGTGTTTTCTGTTCACTAATTTTTCTGTTTTTTATATGCATCTTGAATGAGTAAATCCTATTAAAGTTGTGTTGCAAAGTTGATCCATTTGCATTTTAACACATAAATTTTACTTGCAAATAATTTCAAGAATACAAGTCTTCTTCATTTTTAGATCAATATCAGTACCACATAGATTGGCACTTCACCATGATAGATAAATATGACCTTTGGAGGCATTATGACCATTCGATCGACGCTCCTGAATGGTTAGAAAAGCATTAATGGCCCAAAAATCTCGCCATTGGACCATTGGGACCACGCCATAATGAATGGAATTGCATTGAATAAGGCTTTGCGACCCATTGGAAGAAACTGTTACGATGTTGTCTATTTATCCCATCGAACATTGCACCGAGAACACTTTTGCAAACAGTGATTATTCAAGCCCACATAGAGATGACTATTACCGTGCTGTGTTTATTGAGACTTCGCGACCCGTTCTATTACAGTGAGTGTTTGATCACCGACCTAAGATACTTGATCTCGAGCATGCATGTTGAAAGAATTTAATGAAGTATAAAAGTCTTTCGAATAAATTCTAATCGACCTCATGGTTGAGAAGGTGATGTCTGTAGGATTTCAAGCCTCATCGATGAGAGGAGTGCGGATCTGGACCATCCCGAGCTGCGATTGAGAAAAGAACCAAAGATCATGATGACTTGGAGAATGCAACACTAATCCCATCCATCCTACCCGACTAAATCCCACATCTGGCCAGTGTGGTGAGTTGTGACAGTGTCCTGAGGGACTTTGACTACACATTCATCACTGTGTACCTCCTGAAGGGAATACATGCAGTCAGACCACAGTTGGAGAGGATTTTGACCTTCAAGATCAGCGACTATAACTTAGGAGACCACAAGAGTTATTCCATGCTCGCACCTCACAAGTATTTGACCAAGAAGAAGGGAAAGAAGCCAAAGATCATCCCCCAACCATGGACTATGGACATTGTGAGGCCCACTATCCTAAACATGATGAAGATACCACATTTTGGAAGGCATCAGGAGGTTAACGCATGAGTTAAACTCCTAGTGTCGTGCTTCCATGGATTTTATCTATGGCTAGACACACACATCACCGTCGATCCAAATTTTATCCATATAATCATCAGATTAAGCATGCAGGGACCGGACCCATAAAACATTTATCTAGGTAAGGCTGAAGATCATGCTCTAGTGAAAAAAATTAAAGACACCTACGACGATGTGGAAAAGGGGAAGCGAGGCTTCAAGTTATCCTCCATTCAGAATGGCATAGTGCACCTAGCCTGCCAGTTGATTGCTAGTAAGCTATTCCAGAAGAATAGACCCACGCAAGTCACAGGGTTTTTTGTCGACCTCGTGAGAAAATGCGTGGAAGGATTACAAATGAACTGGGTGAGATACCTAGTCAACCAATTAGAATAGGACTGTCGTGAAGCTAAGGATCAGGGTTATGAGTTCCATTTTAGTTTTTTGTTGATCCTCATCATGTTCATTGCTTGGCAGATGCTAGAAGGTACGACCTTCCTAGAAATTGAGTCATTTGAACCATTAGCTGCGAAGTTCACCACGCTCAGGTACTTGAGCAATATGGGGAAACAATGGAAATCCAACACAGTGTTCCACACCTACTACCTGCAGTTGAAGAGGGATATTGAGTCTTTCCCTTGTATGACGTCGAACACCCTACACAAGCTCAGACCATTAGCGAAGTTCCACACAAATATGCATTTTATTTATATCACTACACATGCAGATGAAAGTAAAGAAGAGCTTCAGTCATACTACAAGATCACCAAGGAGGACATGGAAGAAATCAACAAGGAATGGCCCACAGAGTTCCTTATACTAGTCGACCAAGATGAATTGTCTGACCCCGACCTAATTGGAAGTCCGATGGTTACTTGCGAAGAATACGATGCACCCAACAATAGAAAATGGCAGAAGAAAGAAGAAGTATAGGATATGAACAACGCATCCGAATAAACTGCTTCCGAGTCACCAGGAGGAGGAGTTGATGACGAAGTAGACAAAGAAGAGAACAATGGGGAAGAAGATAGGCAGAAGTAAGTGTTGTAGGAAAATCTGCCTGCGGACAAGTAGATCGACCTCTAGAGCTTGACCTTAACCCTAGACAGAAAAATTCTTATCATGGACACTAACTTCCTTTCAAATCTATCTAAACTAATGCATGAGAAGGGAGGATAACAGAAGTACCTTTTAATCGACGTTTGTCCCTGCACGCTCTGAGTTGCGCTCCAATCCTTCACTCCTCCTTGAGAGCTGTGGACAAAACAAGATACGACCACTTCCTACTCTATTGACATTAGCTTGAAAACAGATCTATCACGAAATGATAAGTTCATGTAATATTAGACACAAACTAGAAAGAAACAGGCCAAGCGTGTCATATTAATGAGAATAACGACAGCAGTACTTACAATCGTAGATGCGAATGCGACAGCTTCGTCAAGTCCTCTTCGTCTAACCCTTGCCTGAAAGGTCCACAACCTGGATAACAGCAGCTTCACTAATCAATCTCCTTTGACTGACTATGAGTTTCCTCCAAGATCATAAGTTTCACATATTAATTCTTCCCCCCACCACTTATGAGATCATAAGTTTGGTGTAATTCTGTATTTTCCATCTCATACCACTCATGAGATCATAAGTTTGGTATGATTCTCTCTTTTCCATCCTTCTTTCACCATTAAAAAGCTTGCTTATATAGCTTTGGAGAGGCTTTAACCACTTGAGATATCCTTGGGGAAGGTGAGGATTTTCCTCCTTCAGTTGAGGATCTACCCTAGGATCATGGTTGGACTAGGGATTCGAATCCAACTTCCTTCCAAGAATGAAAAGATGCTTCCCCCATTCATCTCAACAGCTTAACAACCGCCCAGAATAGGTAGCGCTCCCTTAAAAGGGCCATCAGAGCGTTGTAGCGCTCCCTGGTAGGCTTCAGAGGGGCGCCAACGCTCTCAAAATCTATAATGCTCCCTTAAAAGGGGTAGGGGAGCATTATAACTCTCCCTGACAGTGTATGGGGGAGCGCCGGTGCTCCGAGGTAGTGTAAGGGGGAGTGCTCCTCTCCAAAAATCAGTTTTTTGGGTGCTTTCAGATGGAAAAAGGTTGTTTGACTTCAGTAGATCAGTTCTCCTCCTTCAAATCAGTCATGTGAGATGTTATAAGTGTCTCCTTAGTGTCGTTATCATGAAAGTATGTCTAAACATTCTTTGCGACACTAGTGACCAACTTGCGACACTTACGACAATTGAGAGGGATAATGCGACACTTATCCAGCTGAGCAATTTTGACGTGTAACAGAATGCCCCCCAAAGTATGAAGTTAGAAGATGCCAACTGATAACTGAAATACTTTGTAGACTCTCAAGCAAGGGTATAGACTCGGAGAACCTGACAAAAGCTGCACACAAACATCCAACAAATATCATGACATATTTCAAAACCCAAGGCAAAAATACCTATGCTTGGGTGATCAAGACTTAGTAGGATATGGCCGCCATAAAATACACCGCGGATCCATAATTGTATTGATAAAAAGGTATAGCCACCAAAGATACAATGTGGATCTATACTCTAATGACATGAAATGATCGTAGCCATGAAGAATACACAGTGGATCTACGAGATGACAAGACATAGCCACGACCAATACAAAGTGGATCTATGTGACAATATATGTGTTCTTGTCCAATACAAACTCCTTCGCAGCCTGGGTGAAGTATATGTCAAAGTGATCACTCAACCCAGGGTCTTCTTACCAATCCCAATGTGGTACGATTCTAACCATGCGAATAGATGTCTTGATGTCGAACATGGCAGAAACCACTTGATTACCGGTCAATGGTGTGAACCGTTAACAAGTGCGAGGGAGATCACCATTAATGTCAATGATTCCCAAGGTACCCTAGTACATTCCAACGAATGTGAATAGATGAGATGAGGTTGAACATTCGTGGAATCATTCGATCATGGGTCAATGATGTAAACCCACTATCGAATGTGAGGAGGCATGCCATTGAGGCATGCAGGTCCCAAAGTACTAACTGGTTTCTAAGTCTAATTCCTGGATAATGTGTTGAAGTCGACAGGAATAGACTCGTCGAGGGAGGGACTTGATGTATGCCCCATCAACGACATGAAACAGACACAGAGATGTAATTGGTAGATCAAGCGAACATGGACCGACACAGGTTTTGAGGCAAGATATTTGGGATGGTTGACTCTCGAGGCGGATACTTCCCTTGAACACTGAGGCACAACAGTGAAACATGACATGGACCAAAAATATGCAGTGGGTACCATGACTTGCATCGGGTGACTCAAAGGAGTGAAAGGAAACTCAGAGGATTGGCTCAGTGCAAAGGTTTGGCGGATTATGATGTATGTAAAATGACAAAGTGTCGTGTTCAAGGGCGACTCTAAGAAGTGCTGGATGATGTTCTCAAGAGACTGCTTAGCTTGCTCCTTTCAATTTTTCCCCCATCCAGATAGATGAGTACCTCTTTTTGATTTAATGAGCTCGAGGAGGATAACACATGCTCG
Source organism: Picea mariana (assembly GCA_032191745.1). NCBI lineage: Eukaryota > Viridiplantae > Streptophyta > Pinopsida > Pinales > Pinaceae > Picea > Picea mariana. The sequence goes on along the minus strand of JASDQU010099770.1, from coordinate 91,216 downwards.
ATATAAATCACCTTTGGTAAGTTCCTCTTCCTTTGTTTAACGAACCAGAAGAAGTAAGGGTTCATTTCCATATGGGTATGTCGATGTGTGATTTAACGAGTCCAAAGACAGAAAACTCGAAGGTTTTTCGGGATTATAGAGTTTGGAAAAACACTTAAAAGGGAACTCTCTCAGTTCCTTTTTCGTACAATAGTCCAACGAGAGCGAAAAAGGGTTAAACTATCGCTCGCAAGACGCTCTTTCCGACCTTTTAACGAGTGTGAAAGAAAGCAAGATCACTCGACAATCTTTTCATATTTAGAGAGTCTAAAAAGGGTTTAAAGGAGACTCTAGGGGGGTTCCTTTTTTGTGTGGTCGTATCTGTACGAGTCCGAAAAAGAGATAAAACGTTACCCGGTTGCATTCTCATGTATTTACGAGCACGAGAAAGAACAAAGACTAAGCTCGGTATGCCCCCAGCTTGAAAGCTGGTGGCTTGACTCCAGAATGATCATCAAAGGCTGGAGACATGCCCCCCAAGCTTCAATTCATTCACTGACTTTGAGGTTGTCACCAATTTCTGTGCTACATGGAGAAAAAGGATAGAGGTGGATGAAATGAAGGTTAAAAATGATTCCTAACGAAAGACTCGACTCGACATCTACGAGATCTGGCGAAAGACTCAACTTGAAGGGAGAGGTGATTGTTTCATTTTTTAATGAGCTTGACACAGGAAAAGAACTATGCTCAAGGTTCCAGGTTCGATCCCTAGATTGTTGTTTCATTTTTTAACGAGCTTGCTACAGAGAGGAAAACTATGCTCAAGGCCTCTCTTTCATTTTTTAACGAGCTTGCCACAGAGAAGAGAAACTATGCTCATGATGCCCCCAGCATGAAAGCTAGTGGCCTCTGTTTCATTTTTTAATGAGCTTGCCACAGAGAAGAGAAACTATGCTCTTTACTACTTCTTGATCATGGCTTCCAAGAGGATAATGCTCTGGAAGGATACCATGTCAAGGAACAAAACTCAGTCATGGCTTCCAAGAGATCTTCATTGGATGGAAGATAATCACTCTGGAAGGAACACATGTCGAGGGTTGTGACAGGGGTAAGGAGATCATGCTCCAATAACCCTACCAAAGAGATCACCATGTCAACTACCGGATCCAAATCATCAAAAGTTGAGGTCATGGGAGACAACGCCACATAATTGACATGCGGTGGGGGTGATACTATCTGCCTATAAGAACCACTTAGGGAGGTAACCCAGTCAGGGCTGATGAATGAAAGTTGATCAATAGTCACAATTCTTCCTTTGTGAGGGAAATATATCACACGGAAAAGAGTGGATACAATAGCTTTCATAGCATAGACATAATCCCGCCCAAGGAGTAAAGAGAAATCCAAGGGGTCTCGGACTACCATGACATCGATAAAGACAGTTTTCCCTCCCAAAGTTACAGGAAACTGAGGAAGGATCCCTAAAGGTT
>JASDQU010099770.1:72104-83952 GCA_032191745.1 Picea mariana | reverse complement strand
AGGCATGTAAGTGCTCACTTTTTGCTCACACATTGACGAAAAGAGCACGAACAGACCACTTTGGCACTCTTCAAAGGAAGAGTGGGACTAACTGAGGAAGGGACTGGATCAGTCACTTTGACATTTCTCAATGAAGGAATGGGATCGACCGATGGTGAAACTGGATCGACCACTTTGGTGTCATTCTTTTGATGAAGAGCGGGGCTGATCAATGACGGAACTGGATCAGCTACTTGGGTTTGTGGTTCAATCGAGGAGGAGACTAGATTGACCACCTGATCAATCGGACTGACTGGGGATGGAACCGGATTGACTAGTCCATCAACCAACGATGGGTCGGAGGAAAGCTTACGATAACCTTTCGGAAGTCGAAGTTTTTCCAAAAGAGAAGAAGCCTCGTCCATGCAAGGAAAAAGGTGAGAGTAATGATTACCTTTACATAACATGCAAGGGAACTTGACAGTTTTCTTCTTCTTACCAACCTAAACATCACTAGTTGACGGGGTATCATCGACATCACCGACAGAGGCCGATGACATAGAGGACCACATTTCTAAGACCTGGGTAAGACCAGGGCAATCCCTCAGAAAGTGGTCACCCTTGCAAAGGCTGCAAGGGAATTTGGGTTTTGGACTGTTTCTTTCAATCTTGTTGATCTCATCAACACTCCCAGTACTATTAACAGTAACTGGTTTCTTAGAGCCAACATCTGATGTTGTTGGGGTCTTGGTCCTTTTTGGGCTCTTCTTCTTCTTCTCTTTCCGTTTCTTCTTCTTCTGATCAACCTGGCTACTTGCTTTAGAGATTTCACTAGGTGAAGAAGGAGAAATGGAAGGAGAATTGATGGGTGAAGAAGGTAAAAAGTTGATGTGAGGTTGATGTGTGGGTGGTGTATTGACATCCAAAGTATTAGGTTCAACTGAAGCATTTGGAGGATTCGGGATCACCGGAGTGGGGAACAACCAAACTGGTAATCCAATAGTGAGTCCCGGAAGACTCAGTGTGGCAACATATGGAGGACCAAAGTTTCCAAATGAAGGAAAGGTATAAGGTTCCCCAGAAGAAGGGGTTCCTCCATTGGTACTCCCAGGATTCGATGCCATTAACACTGACTCGACCTACGGTCCACTAAGTAAAAGAAACAGCACACGCTAAGAATCTAAGAATCACAACCAAGCAAACATGACCTTCTTTTGATGACCGTACTAGTTGGTGATGAAATCCAACGTCGCGTGATCAATTCCAGAAGGGGTGGGGATAGGGTGGAACAGTTACAATGGCAACCTACTTAACGGACTTACGCCTTGGTGCAAGCTTCCACGTAGTAATTGTGGATTTACCCTCCAAGGAGCCCGAGTGAGTTTGACCAATGTCTGCTCCAGGTAAAGTGAGACTTCCCGTCACGGTCACCTTGTGTAAGACCCTAAGGATTATGGCCACTAAGGTTACCAATTCGCAGTCAGCCCCTGGGCGGGAACAGTCGACAGTTCGATCCGAATGTACGGGCAGGGTATCAAGCCTGAAATCAACTAAGAAGCTTCCACGCAGTAATTGTGGATTTACCTCAAAGTGACCCCCATAATATGATCAGACCACCACAACCAGTTAAACCATGGAGGGTTAGTCCCCGTAGCTCACCTGAATGCAACCTCGTGCGTAACCTCTGTGTGAGAGGGGGATCCCAGGAAGACTTATACGATAACTGGATTTACTCTCCCTAACTTAGGATACTAATGTTTATTTTAGAAACTTTGGAGAGTTATGCTCACATCCCTGATCCAAAGTACTACACCTATTCTACTGTTGATGGAGGATTCTATCAAAGAAAATGTTCTAGATAAATTTTAATTAGCGTTGATTTTAGTGGATGTTCTTTACGCAAAAGGGGTGCATGGAAGTGAAACGAATGGAATTAAGACTCTGACCCAAAGAGTGCATCAAGCATGATAAGCAATCATTTTCTTTCTATGAACATCTAGCTAAGGGAGAGAGAGAGTTCTTTCACTAACAAGCACAACTATGGAATGCCCTCAAATGATTCTTTTCTCAATCAAATTCTGATGTAATGCAAAACTTTTAAATGCCTTCTAATGTGCTTAATCAATCATAAAGATATCTTCTATTGTTTGTGTATGGGTGATGATCAATACAACATAATGCTTATTTTTGCTAATTATCTTCTTGGTATAAATGGAAACCAAACTAGCATAAGCAAGAGTCACACAAACAATACACCCTTCGTAGCAATCAAAACGAAAAAGCGAAAGAAAAAGAAACAATCAAAGAGAAAAGAAAATTCACACCCAAAAAAAAAAATTTGAAGAACGATGACCTTGAAATCAAGATAAAGAGGTCTGTAGGCCTTTGATGAACTTCACAAGGTGTTCTTAACTCAGCTGATGAGAAGATGAAAACAATGCATAGGTTTCGAACTTCACTCAATAGGAAAACTCAATGGAAATAGTGAAGAAGGCTGCAATATCTAATCAACAAGGTGTTTATCCTTCCAAAAGATAGATATCAAGGCTTAAAAGGAAGAAAAATTGACTCTCAAGATCACTCAGCAGAAGAACACAGAGGCAGAAATCCAAAAAAAATGCAAATTTTGGAGTTTTCTGGACCGAAGGAGGCTGGCGCTCTATTGCCAGGGGAAAAGAGCATTATAGCGCTCTGTGTAAGGTTGTTAGAGGCGCTGGCACTTTGATAACACTATGACAGGGGCGCCAGGGTCTAAAAGTCCCAGAAATGTCAAGAAAATTCAAAAATTGAAGTTCTAACTTGACACAGATGCTGAGTATGATGGGACAAGGAGCCAATCAGCTCATGAAACTAATTAAAGAGGGGTAAACTAGGTCTGAAACAATCAAGGGACATAACAAGGTCAATGAGGAGAAAAAATCAAAACAAAAGGTTTCGATTCGAGGCTATCTCCCCAGTGGAGTCGCCAGTTTCTGTTGTAGGAAAATCTGCCTGCGAACAAGTAGATCGACCTCTAGAGCTTGACCTTAACCCTAGACAGAAAAATGCTTATCATGGACACTAACTTCCTTTCAAATCTATCTAAACTAATGCATGAGAAGGGAGGATAACAGAAGTACCTTTTAATCGACGTTTGTCCCTGCACGCTCTGAGTTGCGCTGCAATCCTTCGCTCCTCACTGAGAGCTGTGGAAAAAACAAGATATGACCACTTCCTACTCTATTGACATTAGCTTGAAAACAGATCTATCACGAAATGATAAGTTCATGTAATATCAGACACAAACTAGAAAGAAACAGGCCAAGCGTGTCATATTAATGAGAATAACGACAGCAGTACTTACAATCGTAGATGCGAATGCGACAGCTTCGTCAAGTCCTCTTTGTCTAACCCTTGCCTGAAAGGTCCACAACCTTGATAACAGCAGCTTCACTGATCAATCTCCTTTGACTGACTGTGAGTTTCCTCCAAGATCATAAGTTTCACATATTAATTCTTCCCCCCACCACTTATGAGATCATAAGTTTGGTGTAATTTTGCATTTTCCATCTCATACCACTCATGAGATCATAAGTTTGGTATGATTCTCTCTTTGCCATCCTTCTTTCACCATTAGAAAGATTTCTTATATAGCTTTGGAGAGGCTTTAACCACTTGAGATATCCTTGGGGAAGGTGAGGATTTTCCTCCTTCAGTTGAGGATCTGCCCTAGGATCATGGTTGGACTAGGGATTCGAATCCAACTGCCTTCCAAGAATGAAAATATGCTTCCCCCATTCATCTCAACATCTTAACAACTGCCCAGAATAGGTAGCGCTCCCTTAAAAGTACCATCAGAGCATTGTAGCGCTCCCTGGTAGGCTTCAGGGGGGCGCCAGTGCTCTCAAAATCTATAACGCTCCTTTAAAAGGGGCAGGGGAGCGTTATAATGCTCCCTGATAGTGTATGGGGGAGCGTCGGCGCTCCGAGGTAGTGTAAGGGGGAGTGCTCCTCTCCAAAAATCAGTTTTTTGGGTGCTTTCAGATGGAAAAAGGTTGTTTGACTTCAGTAGATCAGTTCTCCTCCTTCAAATCAGTCATGTGAGATGTTATAAGTGTCTCCTTAGTGTCGTTATCATGACAGTATGTCTGAACATTCTTTGCGACACTAGTGACCAACTTGCGACACTTACGACAATTGAGAGGGATAATGCGACACTTATCCAGCTGAGCAATTTTGACGTGTAACAGTAAGGTGAAGTAAAACCGCCTAGGGATCCCATTAATGAGGTTGAAGAATCCAACAAAAGAAAGGTTTCCCCCATGAAACCGGCATTGCCAAAGAAGTCCAAAGCCAATAAACCATAGATGCAGACTGTACTCACGATGGACAACATAGATTTCATCATCGTTGTTGTCTCAGATACTTCAGAAGATATTTTACAGCACAATGAAGCAAAACAGGAGACCATGTATGAAAGGATTGAAGCAAAGTTGAGAGGGGTACAACAAGCCCTTCATTCGAGCTGCGCAATGTCCTCTGCACCCCCGCCATCAAAAGAAATAGAGTTGGTAGATCAGACTACCCAACTCCGCAGAATAGATGATGCGACCGAAGCTCGCCTTAGTCACATGCAGGAAGAAAAAGAACAGGACGTAGAGGCCCTAATGCAAGCACAAGAGGAATTCATAGAGCAACGTCGAGTTGCACAATAGGAAAAATATGAACTCCAAGCAAAGTTCGTAGAGGATAGAGTGCAGATCTAGCAGGAGAAAGAAAATATTCTCGTGAAATAGATAGGAGTTAAAGAAGCAGTCAACAGAGCACTCCACTTTGTGATAGGCTTAGAAAATATAGCAGAAGACTCAGTGGAGAATCAAGTCGCGAAGCTTGTTGAAGCCATTCAACAACTCCAAAAGAGGGTAGAAGAATTGAAGTTAGAAACAGTGCAAGGCACTCCGCAGGAAGGGCAAGACCAATGAGAAGAAACCGCTCGAAGAGAAGTCTAGAGACTCAAGGCATTAGCCTTGGAATGTAAACGTCTTAGCAGTCATAGTGTGCAGAATTATGAGCACCTTACTAAGGACCCTAAATTGAAGACACTAGAGTCACAACTCCAGTAGGCAAAGAAGCAAGAAACAATAGTACAAGTGTAGTTGAAGCTCCTATCTGTAGTAGAGAGAATGAAAAGATCCCAAGAATATCCCATGGCTCAAAAACAAATCCATTCCATACACATCAAAGTCATGGAAGTGACTCAAAAGCTCCAGCCAGTCGAGGATGCAGGTTGCCTAATTTTTGAGGAGATTGAAGGATGAGGAGAAGAACTAGAACAAACAGTCACTACAGTTGAACAATGCTTGGAAGGACCTCTGACTGAGGCAGTTATTCAGGAGTTCCTTGAGTAGGAGGCCCTAGCGAAGCAGCAGGGCAAAGTAGCTCGATCCAAGATCGAGGTGTTTGAGGTAGAGTTACCTAGAGCAGAGTGACTCAGGATGAGTCACATGTGAGTGTTGGGGGCCTTTTGGCCCTTGACCAAGTTTTGGAGTTCCTTGGTCAGGTTTGACTATTTTGGGACTTTGATAGGATGGTCGAAGGCGAAGCACAATTTGAAGTAGAGATCCCAAGATCTCGACCCTTTTTTAGGACCATTTTGGGATTAGGGTTTATGTAATGGGCATAGGATGTCGGCCCATGGGTTTACCCATGTTTAGGCCCATTTTGTAATGTATAAATAGAAATCTAGGCGATGTAAGTAAGGAGGGAGAGCTATACCTAGAAGAATCTAAGGTAAGCTAAGTGTGAATGGTTATGATGCATTGTGCATGTTGTGTTGAGAACTTGCAGAGCTAAGTGCAAGACATCTGTAGTGCTTTGTGCACAGACTATGTAAGGCTCTGGGCTGTGACCTAGCTTGGGGAAGGAGGATCTGGCGAGGTGCACACAGATCTCCTATCCTATGTGAAGTAGGATTTTGAGGCTTTGTGCATGTAAGAATCCTAACAGAAGATAATAGAAGAGAAGAAGAGTTGGTGGACCTAGCCCCACACTGGGATGAACCACGTATATCCTGTGTTATGGTCAATTTGTGCATTATGGTTGTTATATTGATCATATGATTTATGCTTAGTACAATAATGCATGTTTAGATGAATCTGATATGATATCTTAGTGCTTAGTAATGTGAATAAATGCTAGCTCTAATTTATTTCTATATGCTAAGTGCTCAGATGTGTTAGATCTAGTTGAATATTTCATTGTTCTGTAACTAGGGATTTGACCTATGATGTGAATGAAGGTGAATTACTAATGAATGTTAACTGCTAAGTGATTTCTTAGAGTGTTGTAATCACAGATCTATGTCCCAGCTAAGGTTGCAGACACTTGAGTCCTGCAACCATCCCTACCTCTACCTCAAGTGAAACTTCATCTCCTTCGCAGGTGTTACCGAAAGGGCCGGTAGTTAGGGTTTTTTTGTTGCATTGTTGAAGCATTGAACCTTGGGTCTGCCCCTATGCTAACAATACGCTGGTGAGCTGAGTTATTATAAGCTGGTAGTCTTATGTGTGTATTAGGCCGGAGAGCCTAGAGGCTAAGGCCAGTGGGCCTGATTTTTTATATGTAATAATGCATATTAATAATAAACATCATCGTTGCGTGTATACTGACCATGAAGAAAGAGTTATGGGGGACTGAACTTCCACTAGATGGGTAAGGGAGGGGGGGATAAGTATCTATGAATAGGGGATAATATAGATGGATTACCTCTAAAGGAATAATATTATATTATTATTTCCTAGAGGCTATGGATGGACATAGCCTATGTTGTCCTAAGTTCCTCAGGAAAGGGCACGAGTGTTAAGTGGATCTAATGCAAATTCAGGGAGATATGTGTCAACCTAGGCGCATATAGTTTTTAGGTGGGAAAGTTACCTCATTGGGGGCTCTCTCTCACCATTCTTATGATGGTCTCCATTCTCGCAAGTCTTCCATACTCCCCATTGATTCACGCACTGACCCATCCTCTCCATCGTCGACCTCTGGACAAGCACGCACCTTGGGAACCTGCAGTCATACTTGGGTTATCCTGTGTATCTCCTGTGAAGCCTTTCACACATGTATTTGCCTGATCTCGTGTTGTTTCTTAACGGTTGGTTGTTGTTGCCAACATAGTTCTTTGACTAAGCATGGCTTGCTTCATCTGTTCTATACCGATATTTTCTATTTCCATCACCCTTACTTGAATTGACTTAGTGTTACACATTATTTTGGTCACCCTAGTGATCAACTAACGACATGTGCTTAACTCACTTACATGTTCCCTGAAAATATTGAAAGAGGATTTATGCATGAGAAAAGTGGTTTTCTTTTCCTCCCTCAAAAAATATGACAAGGAAGATCATCCCACCCTGCTACATGTTTGGGGTGCGATGATGCTTGATCATCACACTCTGCACCAAATATGGATTGTGGCCTCATCGCAGGCTTCCTATGCATAGGGTGCGGCGATGCTTAAACAAGGGAAGACTCAAAATTCATGAATGTTCTAGAACGGAATCTTCTAGAATATAAGGTGGCCTCCGATCAGTTTCGATATTACTCACTTCTACGATTTAGTGGGATCATCCTAATCTCCTCATCCATCCCTCTTTCACCCCATATAAAGAGGGATATCTCATGGAAAAGGATAAGGTTTAAAAGGCTAAGGTTTGCAAGGGCTTGCATATGCATGAAGGGTTCTACTACAGATTATACTTGAGAGGGTTTCTTTAGTTCTTTAAGTCATATTGCGGATCTTGTTCATCAAAGGAATTGGAGTAAAGGTGTGTGTGTTGGAGAAAAGATTCATTGAAAGGGACCTTGCAACATCAAGGAATGGTTTGTATTCTCCACTTTCTATTTAATATAATGCAACAATACATTTCTTCCCTATAAAAGTGTCTTAGATTTAGTTTATAACTTCTTGATCTTATACATAGAATTCGTTGGAATATATATATCTTTGTACTCTCTCTCTTTGTTATTTTTTTCTTCTTAAACAGGTTCACCATCCTGCAATCTAAAATAAGGAGCTACAAGGACGATACTAGCGAGGATCGAGCGTCGTTTAAAAGATATGCCACTTATACCTCTCTAAACTAGTTTATATGACAATGAAGTCTAAGGTGAAGTTTTTTTTTTGTCTTGTTTTGTTATAGCTTCCTGTGGAAGTTAGGGAGATCAATTTGTGTCTACACATACTGATTTATCCGATAACAAAATTGGCGACCATACTTGGGATACGAATTTTTTTGGTTTTTTTCTTCTTACTTTCTCTTAGCTTGCCTTATTTTGGTTAATTTCATTCTCTGAGTCTGTGGGTGATCCATCTTGACTCTCTAGGTTTGAAAGTTCATTGAGAAATTTTTTCTTTCTTGCCAATTTTATTTATTGTCATATATTGTCGCACTGTGTCCTATTGACAGCCTATGACGATCCTCTGTCATTGCAGTCTACTGTTGTATACCAATGCGACGGAATTGCACTATACCATATTGATAGAATGGGATGATCTTAGAACGTCACACTGTACACCTCTATAGCCCTCGAAGATTCCTATAGGAATTGTTGGGTGATAGCCTTTTTTCTTTTCTCTACCCAGTTTTTTCTTTGCTGCCTAAGATGACCTTTTGGCACTAGCGAATGATTGGTTTATAAATTTTAAGCTTACATTTGATTGATTTTCGGAAATTGAAAGTCTTCTTTACAAGCTTTGCAAGTTTTGCCTTTGATTTCTTGTCACAACGGTATAATCTCAAGATTTTGGTCTTGAGTGCTTGTTTGATAAGGGGTCTTTAATTTCTTTTTGAGTTTTGGATTGTTTTTACTTTCCAGATTGTTAATTGATTAAGAGACAAAAAAAAATTGCATTTGACAAAAGGTTTTCTTATCATTTCATTTTTTCATTGTGAGATTGATTTGGGAATGGTGTAGAGAATGCGCTAGTTTTCTTGGACCATTCTTTCTTTTCTTCATTACATATATGATTTTATTTGAGAAAGAAAGAACTAAAGTTATTCTTTACAAGAAAATTGTTGCATTCAAATATTTGTAAAGAGAGAAAATTGGAAAATTTAGTAGTTTTTTATTATTTGGAATCTTTTTTCATTCAAAAATTTAGAAATTGTGTTTCGTGGCTTTTGTATTCTGAAAAGAGAAACCTTATCCCTATAGTAATTAGAGTGCATTGAATTAAAATGATTTCATATAATTTCTTCTTTCATTTTATTGGGTCAAGGTCAAATATATCATCAATTTCATTTATGTTTCCCTTTTGAGTAAGAAACAACCTTTAAAATACATCGTAATTTTAAAATCTATTAGCAAATTTTATTTTCTATAATTTTTCTACACCAACATTATCTAGGATATCCCTTTGGAATAGGTTGTAAGGCACACTCTCCAAAGCATCAAAACACACAACAATATCTTGTGATAGGGAGATTTTAAATCGATTTTCTACATTTTATCCTGGCAAGCCCTTCTAACACAAGGGTCAATAACGAGGTCAAATTAGGGCCGACAGAGTTAATCACCCTTGTTTTCTGGTCTTAGTGTAGATATTATGCACATTATTGGGGGTCACTTGAGAAGAAAATCTAGCGGGGACCTTCTCGAGTTGATTTCGGTCTTATATACCTTGCCTTTGCGTGTGGATCAGACTGCCAACTTTTTCCCTAGGCATCATTGTCGTAATTGGTAACCTTAGTGGCCTATCTCTTTAGAGTCTTTACATGAGGTGACTATAGAGGGGCAAGTCTTCATATTACCTAGAATCGACGTTGGCCAAAATCACTCAGGCTCCTTGGAGGGTATACCCACGATTATGTGTGGGAGCTTGCACCAGGGTGTAATTCCATTAAGAAGGTCATCAATGTAAAGTTTCCACCCGATTTATCCCAACCCATTCTTCTCTTGCTTTTGCGACGTTGGATTTCATCACCAACTAGTGACTTCCAAATAAGAAGGTTTATTTGCGTGTTTGATATCTAGATTTTATTAGTGAGTGTTGTTTGTTTCTCTAGTTGGCCATAGATTTATTTCATTCTTTATTTGGTGCGGCCAACATCGGCCCTCACCATTCATGTAGGATACAAGGGTTTCGTCTAGAAGATCCAGAATAATACACTCATTTTCTTCCTAACTCACCAAAGCATTCTCTTGAAGGAGAAGCCAATAACGATGTAGCCTCTGATATTGGAAGTTCTACTCCATTGGAGGAATCAATACTTCCCGTAAATACATTATTGAGTGTTGTACGAGATCCACTTTTTCTCCAGACAAATTCATCGGGAGACGTTGTTGAAGATTATATTGGAATACCTACTGGACTTATGCAGAGTTTGGTGTAGATGATCCACTATTTTAGAGTGATTCGTTTAGAACTCTGGTTCATACTACTGTAATTTTTAATCCTAACTTCGTCCTTGTTCGTTCTCTTTGGAGGACCTCTTCGGGACACGATATTTTTGATAAAATAGGAATGAGTCCTAATCAACCCATGGGATCACATATGCTTTTGAATTCCACTTCTTATACAGTACCTTTAGATCATTTTACCAGCACAACCAATAATGTTGTCACAGTTTTAGACCAATTGTTGGTTGGTTCTCACACAATTCTTCCTCTCCAGCTTGCTAACTCTACCATGGTTCCACAAGCCACGCATGTTTCCACCGGAAGTACAGTAATCTCTCAAGATACCATTGGAACACCACTTCCTATTAGACCAAATTATTCACTGCCACCTAGGTATCACACTCTAAATACGTCTATTGCTAATCCTTCCCAGAATCTGTCTGGAGGGGCTAATATTTTTGTTCCTCCTAGGTATAATGCTGCTAATAGTTATGTTCCTACCCCTACCTAGTTTCTCTTAGTGAGGCCTATAATTCCTCCTCCACCTTCACCTGGAGGATCTAATCGTCCTGGCCCAAGTAACTCGAATCAAATTGGAGGCACAATTCATTCTGCCACTTCTAGTTTTCAAATTCATGTTGGAGGTCAACCTCAAGTTTGTGGGCAACCCGAAATTGGGGGTCATAACCCAAAGTATGGGTATTATATCCCTGGATTACAGTATCAACCTTGGAATTTTCCTTTCAAAGGAAATAAACAACCGCCTGGGGGGAAACCTTGTCAAGTTAATTATTTTGTACCCCCTAATCCGAGACAACCATATCCAAGTTCTATGAATCCTACATGGGGTCAAGGTTTTCAGTCTAATGCCCCTTCCCAAGGAAGCTTTCCTAATCACCCAACTCAAGTTGGCTATTTGACTGAAAATCCTCCACCACCAAATTTGTTAGAAATCTCTAGCCATCTACATATTGATTATGGTCCTACTGGTATACCTATGGGACTACCTCCTCAAAACTAATAGTTTCCTCAAGTGAATAGAAAGTTGTCATTTCTTTCTACTTTTGATTTACCGGATTTATCTAGGATTTTGAATTATCCTATTTTGAATTCTCCTTATTGGCCCTTCATACCTGCCAAATTTCCATTGGACATTCCTAAGTTTGACGTCTGATCGAGAGAATAAACAAGTAATCACGTCATGAAATTCCATCTTTGGTGTTCATCCAACTCCTTGATGGATGACTCTATTAGATTATGTCTTTTCCAATGAACTCTGACGAGTTAGGTATCCAAATGGTATATTGAATTTACCCATGGTGTTGTTCCTGAGTCTGTACTAAGGCTTTAAGTACAGTGTCAAGGCATCCAAAAAATATGATAATAGTTGATAGAAAATTTCGCTAACCTTGATGCGGGAAGTTAATGAAGATTTCTGCGTTCACGTCGTCTGACTTCCAACTGTTCCTGAGTTACAATGTCTTGTTCAATG
>JASDQU010099770.1:45300-72004 GCA_032191745.1 Picea mariana | reverse complement strand
CGTGAAAAAACGGGTCCTTCGTAAGTAATAAAGCATTACTATTCTGGCCACGAAAGTTCTCTCAGAGTCTTATGATTCTTTTTGGAAGGAAAGAAAAGAAAAAACAGCTCTTGATCATAAGTGTCAGATTTTTCCAAACTTGTGTAAGGTGAAAAACAGGGGTGGCTCCAACACATGGATTATTCAATGACTTCAATACCTTAGCCATGGTTTTCTTAACGCACTACCATCTACCAATTTGATACAAGACATGAACTGAAATTTTGATTTCATTTAAAAAATTATTTTCTACTCATATTTCATATCATATTCATGAGTGGAAGAGGAGAAGACGCTTAATCAAAGTTCCTCTTCCTGATCAAATATTGGCTGAGTGGTTTACCAAGTCACTCATTGGTCCTATATCTCATGATGTTTCCATGGGTGGTGTCGTCACTGAAGATCAGGAGATTAGTCATTCTCAATACTTCCATCTCATTTATTCCCAAATGGGAACACTATATGACTTGATCCCTGATTCTCCTCTCCCATCTACAAATCCAACCCCTACACCTCCAGTAGATTCTCATGTTCTTGATGGCATGATTGGCACTTTTCATGTTGAGACTCAGTATAAACAAGCCAGTCATTCCAATCCCAAGTCTACTAGTCCTAATGTACAAAATACTCCTCCGACTCCTTCTCCCAATAAAACCTCTGAAGTTAATTCAGTTCAATATACACCTACCGGTAAAAATAAAAATAAAAAGAAAGGGAAGGATAAGAATAAAGAGGACAAAAATAATAATTAACAATTTGATAAACCCAAGACTCATCCTTCTGATGACAAAGACAAACACAAAACTCCTTATCCTTTCCTTATCTATGGTGAGGATCATTATATGAAATATTTTCCACGATGTGTTGAGGTTACTAAGTTCCTGCAAGGGATTGAGACACCTCCTACACCCGTCTTTTTTTCACAACCATTCTCTTCTCAGCAACAGGCCCAATTGGTCATTCATGACCAACATTCTCCCTATACCATGTCTTATGTCCTTATGTGTACCGGTGATTCCAAGAAGAATGAAGTTGCAATCGCTATGTGAGCCAAAGATTATTCTCCTTTGAAAGATAAAGTTGATGATTCACCACCTCCGTTGGTTCAACCTCCTACACCAAATTCACCTCCTAACATTCCTCTTCATATTGAATGACTGGGCCTAGATACAGTTATTTTTCCCCCTCCTAAGGGTTGTTTGAAAGTTGTCGTTTAACCCTCATGCATGTGCTACCCAAAACTACAGTATTGTAGAAGACCTTGTGCAGGCACCTTCTACAATGTCGGCTCTCGAATTCCTTCAAATTTTTCATACACAACGAAAGGAATTGTTAAAGGCTATTGGTGGAAATGATCCTACCAATACAAACTTGATAATATTTGACTTGGAAGATCATATCCCAAGGATTCCTCCTCAATTAGTGTTTCAAATACAATTTGTTGTAGAAAATAAGAATATTTTTTGAACCGTTATTGATGAAGGAGACTCGACTTGCATCATGTCTATTACTTGTTGCAAATCCATTGGCTCTCCTTTCCTTACCGAGTCACACAATACTTTAAAATATTTTAATGGTATAGGGTTTAAACCTTATGGTGTTCTTCCTTCATTGTCTATGACGTTAGAAGGTAAAGCAGTTAATGTTGAGGTTGAGGTCTTTGATGCACCTCTCAATTACAACCTTCTACTCTATCGTAGTTGGATGGATTCCATGCGAGTAGTTGTTTATACTCTTTTTCATGTGTTACATTTCCCGCACTAAGGAGAAGTCTTTATTTTCGATCAACTTGCCTTCTTTAATTCTAATTCACGTACTAGCAACATACCTTTCATTGTGAAAACACCTCCTGGTTATGAGAATGTCGATGTAGGTCTTCTAAAAGATTCAACATTAATGGGTACATTCCCCATTCCACCACTTGATATTCCTCCTCCTTTTTTTGCTTCAATTAACATGATATCAACCAATGTTGGTGAAAAACCTGAGTCTTATGACCCTTGCGTAGTACCTAGATCTGATGAATATCTTCGTTATAGCGATCAAATGCCTTTAATTCTGATAGAATTGGCTTATCAAGCTATTCAATCATGAAATGCCTTCTCCTCACTCTCTCTTATATACGTCTATGGATCTGTTTCACATAGTGTTTAACAATGATGAAATTATTATGACAATCATGTCTATGCAAGATACCCCATGGGACGATGGGCATCATCATTCTATTCTCTTTCGTCTACTATTGCTACTTTTTCTTCTATTCCTGAAATAACAAACGATGTTCTGTATGAAGGGAAATTGGGTAAAATTTCACCTACCATCCCTCTTGATATTTATATTCACCCGAAAGTCGTGGAACATTTTCACATCGGTGCCTCATGTTTTGTTGAAGAGGTCTGTATTTACAGAGCTCTTTTCCAAGAATTTTGTCATGTTTTTTCTTGGAGTTACAAAGAAATACCTGGAATTGATCCAGATATTGTTGTACATGAGATTAAGACTTACCTTGATGCTAAAACCATTCAACAGAGACTTCACCCAGTAAATCCACACAAAGACGATGCTATTAAGCTTGAGGTTGAAAAAATTCTTAAAGTCGATTTTGTATATCCAGTGGCTTTGACAGATTGGGTGTGTAATATTTTTCTAGTTTTGAAGAAACAAGGCACGATCCGTGTTTGTGTATATTATAGGGATATCAATAAAGCTTGTCCCAAAAAAAATTATTCGGCCCCTTCTGTTGACCAGATTGTTGACGAATGTGTTGGGAGTGAAATTTTCTCCATGATGGACGATTTCTCTGATATAATTAAATCAATATTTTACCTGCGGATTAACACAAGACTACTTTTATTTTCCCTTGGGGAACCTTCGCATACTGGAAACTGCCTTTTGATCTCAAAAATGATGGTGCGACTTTTCAACGTGTTATGTCTTACGCTTTTCATGAAATTAATCACATTGTACAACCTTACCTAGATGATTTATCGATGCACTCTATGCATCATCAAGATCACCTGACACATCTATGGGCCATTTTCCTACGATGTCGTTATTATCGCGTACGATTGAATCCATATAAATGTGTTTTTTGTGTAGAGTTTGGAAAAATTCTCGGTTTTATCATGTCTCCACATGGGATTAGAGTGGACCCTTTGAAGGTTGAGGCCATTCTCAATTTACCTCCTCCTTCCACACTACGCCAACTCCAAAGTTTGCAAGGGAAAGAAAACATTTTACGTTGATTCATCCCAAACTATGTTCAATTAACGAAAGGATTTAATCGACTTCTTAAAAAGGGTTACGATTTTGTATGGGATGACACTACCAACAAAGCCTTTGAATATTTGAAACTCGCTTTGACCCATACACCACTTTTATTTCCACCCGATTATAGTCGAGATTATTTCTTGTGCTTAGTTACTTCATAATCTACCATTGCTATGGTTGTAGTCCAAGAGGATGATTCACATGATGAATATGTTATATACTATTTAAGTCAAAGTCTCATGACCACCGAAACCAAATATTTACATGTGGATAAATTGGCCTTGGAAGTTGTTCAAGTTGTTCAAATTTTTCGTCACTACATCATATTACACAAAACCACAGTCATTTTAGATTGCAACCCCATGAAACACATCCTTACTCGACAATTACTGGGGGGGAATACTCTAAATGGATAGTTATTCTCTAGGAGTTTGATTTGGATTTTGAGCGCACCAAGTCAAATAAATCTTTGGTTTTTGCCGAATTAATATGTGACCTTCCCTCGAATGAGACAAAAACTGTGGTGGAAGATTCCTTTCCTAATGAGTCTCTCTTTCTGATCATTTCTAATGACATATGGTATGGAGACATTATCCTTTATCTCTAAAACCAAACTTTTCAACCCCATATTTCTGGTATAGATCATCGTCGTATTCGGTATCAAGCTCATCAATACATTATTCTTGGTGATACTCTTTACCGTTATGGCATTGATTCCATGTTTCGACGATGTCTTACCTATGATGAAGTAGAAAAAGCTTTGAATGGCTATCACTTTGGAGCATATGGTGGTCATATGTCTCAGTATGCCACTTCCCAAAAGATCTTAAGAGTTGGTTACTTCGAAACTTCATTGTTTAAGTATTACATTACTGTCATCCAGAAATACCATGCTTGTCAAACCTACAACAATGAGATCCGATCTCATCCTGATCCTCTTCACCCTGTATTTTTCATTGGCCCATTCTCTAAATGGGGCATTGACTTCATGACATGTAACCCTCACTCGGTCGAGGGGCATTGATACATCATCATAGCCGTGGATTATTTCACTAAGTGGGTTGAGGCGATGCCTACATTCAATAATACCAGGAAAACTGTAGCGTTATTCATATTCAATCATATTGTTACTATATTTGGTGTCCCTCAATCCATCGTCACTGACCATGGTAGTCATTTTCACAATTTCATGATGTCTAAACTTACAGAGAATTTGGGTCTTAGACATGAAAACTCAATCCTTTCTATACACTGGCCAATGGCCAGGTTGAAGCAATCAACAAAATTCTTACTACTATTCTTTGACAGATGATAGGAATTCAGAAGTCAAGATGGCACACAATGCTCTTCTCGGCATTATGGGCCTATCGGACATCCGTTAAGTCTTCCATAGGGTTCACACCTTTCCAATTAGTATATGGTATCGAAGCGATTCTGACGATTCAATGTGAAATCCCATCTTTGAAACTAGTTGTCGAACTTCTCCCTAACACCTCACCTAAAGAGGAATGTCTCTTGTATTTGATGAAATTAGACGAGATCCGTCGTAATGCTTCCTTAGTCATTGAAACTCAGAAAAATCGTGTCAAATCATAATATGACAATCATGTCAAACCATGTGTTTTTTCTGAGGGTGATTTGGTTCTTCTTTATGAACATGATCGTGACTTATTAGGGGTCGGTAAATTCAAGCCCATGTGGCATGGCCCTTATATTGTGAAATGAGTTTTGGAGAAATGGGTCTATGAGCTGGTAGATTATGATGGAATTCCTTTGAGTGAAACCAGAAATGGGATTTACTTGAAGAAGTACTATTCTTAAACTATTTTTGCATGACTGTTGTGTATTTTAGTGCATCATACTCTTATGTACTTTTTCATTTTTGGTTCCGCATTTCAGATTCTTAAATTGCATTGTGATTGGTTTCTAGATGTCGATGTCTTGGCTACCCTATATTAGATTTTCTGATGGTGCTAGTCGCAATACTCAAAATCTAGCATCTATTGCATGGGAAATCTATGCACCTACAGATGAATTGATTAGTCTACATGGTGTTTTCCTTGTTCATGCAACTAATAATATCGTGGAATACAGTGCATTTATCGAGTTTCTAACTGACTCCATTTCATTTGGAATCTGTCATCTTATTGTACAACTTGATTCACAGTTAATAATACTGCAATTGAGTAACATTTATTCCATATGAATTCCTACTTTGTTCCGGGTATATTTACAAATTTGCCTCTTGGAAAGACATTTTGATTACATTGAGTATCAACATATTCTTAGGTGTCTAAATACATTGATAGATGCATTGGCTAATTGTGTGTTAGACAGAAATTTGAGACATTTATAAACCCAATCACACATTTTACAAAAACAAGTAAGTCGGTAGGAACTTTATATTTATACGACAAAAAGTTACAAAAAGTGTTTTGTCCAAGGTCTAAAATATCAAAAGGTGAAGCTCATGGATTCATATAAAAAAAACATCAAGGATGTTTCTCGTTGTAACAAACAACTTCTCGTGCCACCTTATGGAGGAGTAAACCTATAGATGTAGATACACCAATTGTGTGGCATTGATAGTTCCTAGGAAGTTTGCCCATTGTGGCATCAGTGACATTCATGGTTAATCCCTCTCGATTCTGTTCAATTTCCTTGAGATATGAAGTGGCCACTCCCACTATAAAGGCTCTCTCTCCTCTCCTTTGGATGGGAGATGATCCTGGAGGATGATAAGGCCCCACGTCTCCATTACTGAGAGCACTTGATTAGTCTTGGATAAATGACACAAAAAACATTTTATATAATTAAAAAATGAAAAGTATCATATAATGAAACTTTTCTTCTTACCTATGTTCCCCCACTGAGATCCCTTAGGAAACGCTAAGTCAAGATCCCCGTGAGAATCCATCCCGGCATATGCATAGTCCTCCACCATGATTAGTTGATTCCTCAGCCACTATAAGAAAACATTGTCATACTTGACGATAGGAACGCCACCATGACGAGCCATTAGGTCCACCCACCTCTTCATCCATGGATCTTACAGAGCAGATATACCCCACTCCACCTATAGACATAGGATATGAACTCTCTCCAAGAATAAGGACACCAAAATGGATCTGTAAACAAATTGTTTCAACCAACCATTTCGACACTTTGTGAGTTGTTTTCTCATGCTCTTCAGGACACCTTCACACTAGTTGAAGACCCTAGGTTCGATGCACTCTATCACATATTGAAAATGTCTTTGCAAATCCATATGGGGAACTACACTCCTTGCCATGTAGGTAATGGTATAAAGTATGGTACACAATGGTAAATCTTGAACATCTTTGATGGCCACCTTTCTACTGTGTTTTTTCGTACCTCGCACACAATGGTGAGAAACATAGTAATCCATGGGTTCTCCCCCACCCATGTTTCCTGTGAGTGATACCCATGAACCTCAGTGAGACAACCCTATTAGAAATTAGATATCTTCTATGTCCAATGTGAGTGTATGAACACCCACGTGAAAGGCTTGTTCGTTCACATATGTTACACATTATTTTCATCATCCCTATGATCGTTAATAATGTAAGCCTATCTATTGCCTTCAGAGGGGTCAATGGCCTGAGTTCCTAAAGAGAGAAGGGAGAAGAACTTCTCCTGAGGAAAGAAGTTTTATTTTCCTATGTAAAAACCTTATAAAAAATGAAGTTCGCGGGTTGCTATATAGGCAAAGTGCGAGAATGACCCATTCTTGCAGGTTGCACTATAACCAGGGTGCTAGGTGTTCACAGGTTGCTCTATAGCTAGGGTGCAAGAATTCCAGCATGTGGGAAAAATGAGCATTTTCTCGAATCTTCTAGAAGGAGAATCTTCTATGGTGAGGTGGCATCCGAATGGTTTGGATCTTACTCGCTTTCATGATTTAGTGGGATCATCCTAACCTCCTCACCTTATCCTCTTCAACTTATAAAAGGAGAGGAGTTCTCATGGAGAAATTTAGCTTTTGTTAGCTTGGGTTAGCTTTGTTGGTTCTTGAGATTGTTAGCTTTGGCTTGGTTAGAGTGGCTTTGAGATTTGCTTTGTCAAGATAGATTGTGAGTAGCTATCAGACCTATGGTCTCAAAATCCTTGGAGCAAGAAGTGTGTGGGTAATGAAGGACAATTGGAAGGGACCTTACGACATCAAGGCAACATTTGTAATCTCTCTTTCACATTTAATATGATACAGTAATATGATTCTTTCCCATAAAACTAATTATATTTTATTGTATAACTCCTTGATCATATACATAGATTCACCATTGAATATATTGTGCTTTCTTTACTTCACTTGGTTTTTACTGTTTTGGTCTTGACTGTACGAGAGCATTAGAGCGGAGCGGGAGCAACAAAGACCAACAGAGGCGATTATAAGGTATGCAACTTGTCCTTGCCTCTTAGTTCTTTCAATGGTTAGAATATAGAGAAAGAGTATTATTCTGTCTTGTTTTGTTCTAGATCCAGGTGGATCTAGGGAGACCAGTTTATGTCCACACTTACGGATTTATCCAATAACAACATCCCATATGTGAAGCAGATACTCTAGAAACCTTAGTTGGGATCTGATGCCCCGAATCTTGAAAAAATTGAGTAACCCACATTTCCTAAGCACCATAACTATGTCCAGGCCATTCCTAGTAAAATAATCCTCTTCCTCATGTTCTCATTCACGCCACTTGAGAACTTTGACCAAGGAAATCCTTCCAAGGAACATCAAAAGAAGATTAGAATCATAAAAAATTCATTCCTGGAAGTTTTTCTAGTTAGATTTATCTTTTAAAAAATTGGATTGTGGTCATCGTAGGGATATGCTTTTACGCAGAGAGACGTCATCACACCCTGTCTCTGGGTCCCCTGCGAAGATCTCATATCATCGTAGTTCATGATACCATGGACCTACGATGATCTCAATGTGCAGGTAGCCTCAACAATTTGGCCTAAAATCCAAATTTAACTGGTAAAAACAAAATTTTAAACCATGAAAATATAATGCAGAAGAAGATTACCTTTTTGACAGAGATGGTTCACAAAATAATACACCAGGCACCTTGAAATCGACAGTTGAAATTTGTGGAGAAAAGAGGGTTTTTGGGTCACTATTTGGGTAAAGTTTCAAATGAAATGGTAAAAGGGTTCTCTAACCTATTTTATTGTTTTTTACCACATTTTATTGCAGATTACTATTGCATATTAAAAGGTCTAGGGATGAGACGTTTGAACAGGGGTCCACCCTTTTTGAATGTTTTTGCATATTTTTGTTATGTACAGATTCTTTTAGTTTTTTTTAGAAAACAATCCAAGCACAGTCTTAATTATTTCTCATGCTCGTGAAACCATGAGAATGTAATCGAGTAATATTTTGTCGTTTTTTCAAACTCGCATTCGTATTATGGAAAATGAAACCTTTGGAGTATCCTTTAAGCTCTTTTCAAGATCCGTAAACACAAAAATATAGTCGAGCGACCTTGTTCTTTTCACGCTCGTAAAATTATTTGAAGAAAACGTATGATGAGTGACAATTTGTCTCTTTTTCGGTCTCGTCAAACTAACTTACAAAAAAGGAAATTATGGAGTTCTCTTTAAGTGTTTTTCAGACTCTCTAAAAATGAAAACTCCCGAGTTTTCTTTCTTTGGACTCGTTAAACAAGCATCGAAAGATCCATATTGGATTGAACCACTCCTTCTTAGGGTTCGTTAAAAATACTTTGAGGGACTCGTCCGAAGGAGGATCTTACATCACAAGAATATGTTATACTCCTCAAGATTGTGTAAAACTAAATAGGTATTTTCCAGAAATGGTGGGGGAAACTGGGAAGGAATGTGTCATTGTATTTGTGTTAGTGGCAGTAAAGTCTCTCTTGAACATGAAACCCCCCTTCATCACTGTATCCTGGTTGGGAAATCCATTTGTCTCTCGTTTGACCATCCACAAGTTCATTTGTTGGGTCCTCCTTTGATTCAATGCTGCCAAGACAACTGTCATGGCATTCATCTGTTCAAGAGAAGTTCAACCTAAACTAGCCTTCTATCGAGTCGGCCATATGTAGTTATAAATTTTTTACCATGTCAGCCTTCCATGAGTCAATTATGAATCACTTCATACTCTGATCTAATTCAAATATGTTACATATTTTGAGTCATTTATGAGGGATACATCAAGTCCCCTCTATGACGTGTATTTTCCTGTCGACTTCAACTCATTATCCAGGAACAAGACTTAGAAATCGCATTGGTACCTTAGAGCCTTCACTCCTCAATGGTAGGTTTCCTCGCTTTCAACAGTGGGTTCACATCATTGGCCTCTAATTGGAATACTCCATCAAGTGTTCAACTTCAACTCATTCATTCACACTCATTGGATTGTATTAGAGTACCTTGGGAGTCATTGACATCGATGGTGATTTCCCTTGCACTTGTTAACAGTTTTCATTAATGACTGGTAATCAAGTCATTTTTACCATGCTCGACTTTGACACCTATAATCATATGGCTAGATTAATACTTAGAGATGATGGATATGAAGACCCTGGATCTCATTATATTGGTCCAGGTTGCGATGGAGTATTCATAAGTTGGTACTGACTTATAGATCCACTATGTATGTCTCATGGATATTTCCAAATTTGAATTCTATTAGAGAATAGATCCACAGTGTATTCCTCATGGCTATGTTGAATCATGATGACATGGATCCACAGTGTATGTTTAGTGTCCATGACTCAATTTACACTTGTATTCTGAGTATGGGAATTCCTACCTCATAAAATGGTATATTATTATGCAGATGTTTGATTATTTGCAGGTTCTTGATCGATGCGTTCCTTGTTTTAAACACACACATTCTACAAAGTATTTCAGCTATCACAGGTTCCAACTTCATACTTTGGGGGGCATTCTATTACAAATTATTTTGGTCACCCCATTGATTAACTAATGACATGTTCTCAACTCACTTACATGTTCCCTGAAAATATTAAAAGATACTTCCTCCATGAGAAAAGTGGTTTGATTTTCCTCCCTCAAAAACTATGACAAGAAAGATCGCTGCACACTATTATATGATTAGAGTGTGAATATGTTGGATCGTCTCACTCTGCACCAAATATGGACTGTGATGTCATCGCAGGCTACATGTGCATAGGGTGCAACAATGCTTAAGCAAGGGAAGAGTCAAAATTCACGAATGTTCTAGAAGGGAATATTCTAGAAGATGAGGTGGCCTCCGATCGATTTGGATCTTACTCGCTTATTTGATTGAGTGGGATCATCCTAATCTACTCATACATCCCTCTTTCACCCTATATAAATAGGGATCTCTCATGGAAAATGCTAAGTTTAAAAACACTAAGGTTTGCAAGGGCTTGCATATGCATGAAGAGTTCTACTACAGATTATACTTGAGAGATTTTCTTTAGTTCATTAAGTCATATTGTGGATCTTCTTCATCGAAGTCATTGCATAAAATGTGTGTGTGTTGGAGAAAATATCCATTGAAATGGACCTTGCAACATCAAGGCATGGGTTGTATTCTCCACTTTCCATTTAATATAATGCAACAATGCATTTCTTCCCTATAAAAGTGTCTTAGATTTATTGTATAACTCCTTGATCTTATACATAGAATTCATTGGAATATATATCTTTGTAATATCTCACTTTGTTGGTTTGTGCTTCTTAAATAGGTACACCATCCCAAAAACTAAAAGAAGGAGCTAGAAGGACGACACTAGTGAGTATCAAGTGTCATTTAAAAGGTATGTCATTTGTACCTCTCTAAACTAGTTTATATGACAATCGAGTCTAAGGTGAAGTTTGTGTTTTGTCTTGTTTTGTTCTAGCTTCATGTGGAAGTTAGGGACATCATTTTGTGTATGCACTTACCAATTTGTCTGATAACACTTAGGAGATGGACTGAAGAAGTAGGTTTCCAAGCTTGTGGGTTTGAAGAGGTGGGTTGTCAGGCCTGTGGACTGAAGAAGTAGGTTGTCAGGCCTGTAAACAAGTCTCTCCAGGTGAGAGAGGTTGTTGGGGAAGTGATTTTCCTAGAGGGAGATCAAATGCAGCTATAGTGCTCTGAGAATTCTTGTCCAACCTATTGTTGACGCCCTAGAAGTTAAGTGGGGTAGCCGAAGGACTGTTGAGCAGAGAAGGGGCACAATTCCTGGGGTGGGACAGGCATGTGGGGAATGAGAGTCTGTAGATTGTTAGTGTGGGTTTGCTCCTAGGATAATATCCTTCTCGTGGAACTGTGTGACTTCCCTGTTGACCTTGCCTAGCCTAGGAATCCCTTTCTTGGTGGAGTTTGGTCCCAGCTCGGTGGTCACACACTATTGAGCATGATGAGAAATTTGGTATATTGCTTGGAGGTTTTTGGAAGGTCTGCATGCAGTTGGTGGTCTTCTATCAAAAGATAAGTGCCACTTTTTTCTTCATTTACATGTTGTGTAATTGTACATGTGATATAATTGATGAGTAATGCCTAGATAATTTGTATATGATGTATGTGTAGGCTTATTGTTATTTTTGCATTAATCTATATATTATTAGAATGGTATTATGTATATGTTTATATATAGCTAGATGATAATTATCATTTCTATGTTTATATGGATGTATGTTAAGCCCTAAATAGTGCCTCATTACCCCTTAATTGGGGCATATTACATTAGTAATGTTATTTTATTTATGTCAACTTTATTTCAATTGTTGTAATTATACCTCCTAGTCTCCTATATATACAAAGGAGACATTTTCATTTTGAATAATCTTGGAATTGTATATTTATGTGGGCATAAGGAGGTTGCCCCCTCGAAGAGGCTTATTATCTGAAGCTATCTATTTTTCAAGGCGTTGAGTACTTATTCTAAGGTTTTTTCTATGCTATATTGATATTTGGTTCTTAACATATGGTATCAAAGCTCAAGGTCTTGGGGTTTCGCTGCTACATCTAAGACACCTTGGCATTTTCACTATAATTTTTTTTCTACAATGTTTCAGAAGGAATGGCTTGTCGGATATTTAGTAGATGGATCAAGTTACGTTGGGTTAAAATTTCATCTCCTGAGGTCTTATAATTGCGGAGATACATCCTGTGCAAGATAGGGTTCTGGAATCATCCTGAATTGAGTCATTGCAGAATTTTCGTAAATGTTTTTATGTAACATTTCAAACTTTGAAATATCAAGGCTATTCATAGAAATTAGTAAGGTAGTTGTGGTAAAATGTTCATCTTCTGGTTCATATTACATTTTTATATATACCCTTTGGAAGATAGGGTATCTGACTAGTCCTATTGACTAGTCTCAAGAAGATGTTCCAGGTAAAACAATCATAAATTCCTCCTAGAGTATCCAAATTGAGTGACACTAGTTGCATTGGATAGTGGATAGACTGTAGTATGTCTGGTATGAGTTTCAGAATTTTATATCAATTATTTTGTGTGGGGAACTCTAAAAAAGTGAGATCTCTTGGAAAGGCCAAAAATCAACAAGTTGTGGGGAAGTTACCGTAAATTCCACTTGGCACATCCAATTTTGACCAGACCTATGGCATTGAAGAGAAGAAATATCATAGAACTACAAAAAATAAAGTTTCATACCTAGAAGGGCTGAAACTTTGGAGATACAACAGAAGAAATATTGTCTAGAAGAACCACCTCGAAATCAAGGTTCAAAAGTGATACTTGTCCAACATGCCACCCAAAAAGGGAACTTCTACACCAAATAAGCCTCTATACAATCCTACATGGACTCTTGATGAAGGTGAATAAATGCGTAGGGACATAAATGATTTACAAAAGAAGACAGTAATAAAAGATGAACTACAAGAGATGATGGAGGGTTTAAAAGGGGAGATCATGGAAGGATTGGAAAATTTCATAATAGAGAGGACACCTGAAAGTGAAAATGTATCCCATGAAATTCATGATGAGGGCACAAGGAAGGTGAATCAAGAATGGAGAAACTCCAACTTTGGGTTTAATACCAACCACGTTCCTAAGATTGATATGAGGAAGCTTGATGGCACAGACCCAATCACATGGATACTTCAGATGGAGAAATTCTTTGATCTACATAATGTGCCACATACACAAAAGGTACAAATTGCTTCTTTATATTTAGAACCCAATCAATTTGTATGGTATCAATGGATTTGTTCTCGCAAATCACTCGTCACTTGGACAATTTTCATGGAAGAAATGATAGCACACTATGAGGATACAAGGAGCAATACCTTCTTTAGCCAATTGATAAATCTCAAGCAAAAGGGTTCAGTTACAGAGCACATTGAGAACTTCCAATGATTGAATATAAAGGTAAAAGATATTCTAGATGAGCACTTGATTGATGTATTCATAGGAACTTTAAAGGATAACATTCAACATGAGGTTCGCCTTTGGGAACCCAAATCATTGGAGAATGCATTTAGGGTGGAAAGAAATGTGGAAAGTAAAAATATGGCTATGGCTACTAGAAGGACCAATCCTAACAACTATAGAAAGAATAATTATCCTTCTTCTAAAACACCTCAACCTACAAGGTTGACACCTCAACAATTGGAGGAAAGAAAAGAAAAAGGATTATGCTTTAATTAAAGAAATGGCGTCCTTACCTAATAGGTAGGCACTTCAAGGTCAAAATAGATCATGATAGTCTTAAATACTTCTTCAAACAAAGATCTTCTTCAGAAGAACAACAAAAATGGGTAACCAAGATATTGGGTTATGATTTTGAAATCGTCTATAAAAAAGGGAAGAAAAATGTTGTGGCAGATGCACTCTCAAGAAAGGATGAAGATGTTGAGGCCTTTTTCTGTGTTATCTCAATCATCCAACCTGATTGGATAATAGACGCAAGGGATGAATAGAAGAATGACGAAAAAGTGTGGACTCTCATTCAAAGGTTGCAACAGGAATCCAGTGCATCAGATACATTTACATGGAAAAATGATTTGCTATGGTACAAAGATCGCTTATATTTATGTAAGAACACCCAACTAAAACAAAAGGTACTATTGGAATTGCACACCTCTCCAATAGGAGGGCACTTAGGATTTTTGAAAACCTACCATAGGGTCAAGAAGGAATTTTTTTGGGATGGCCTTAAAACTAATGTTCAAAGGTTTGTGGAAAAATGTTTGGTTTGCCAAAAAAATAAGGTGGAAACAAGTAAGACCCCAAGTATTTTACAACCATTAGCCATCCCAAGTCAGCGTTGGGAGGAGGTTTCCATGGATTTCATCATAGGGTTACCGAAGTCTGAAGGAAAGAGTGGCATCATGGTGATTATCGATAGACTAACCAAATACACACACTTTTGTGCACTCTCTCATCCCTTCAAAGCCAATACAGTTGCCACCGCATTCATGGAGATAGTTCAAAAGATACATGGTAGCCCAAAGATTATTGTAAGTGATAGAGATCCCATCTTCACTGGACATTTTTGGACAGAATTATTTTCTTGTTTGGGTACTCAATTCGCTCATAGCTCATCCTATCATCCTCAATCTGATGGAAAAAATGAGATAGTGAACAAATGTATGGAAGGCTACCTTTGATGATTGGTCTCTGATAAACAAACACAATGGTTCAAATGGTTAACCTTGGTAGAATGGTGATATAACACTTCCTTTCATACTACAACAAAAATGACACCATTTATGGCACTCTATGGATACCACCCTCCTTCTATCACTTCTTCTCTAAAAGAAAAATCTAAGGTTCAAGCAATGGAAGATCACATCGAGCACCAACAATAAGTTCTCCAAATATTAAAGGACAACCTAACCATGGCACAGAATCACATGAAACAACAAGCAGATCAACAGCGTAGTGAAAGAAGTTTCGAAGTAGGAGATTGGGTGTTTTTAAGACTACAACCATACAAATAGATGTCCCTCAAGCAAGCCAAGAAGGATAATAAATTATCACCAATGTACTATGGCCCTTATAAAGTATTGCAAAATATTGGTACTATGGCATACAAATTGGAGTTGCCTGCATCTTCACGAGTACACCCAGTTTTCCATGTTTCATGCTTAAAGAAGGTTATAGGTGACAATATCCTAGTTCAAACTATATTGCTAGAACTTGACGAGGAAGGAAAAATCATATTAGAGCCTGAAGCCATCACTGACACAAGAATTCGCCAGCTGAGCAATAGATCCATTTCAGAGTATCTCATTAAATGGAAGAAACTACCAGCTGAAGATTCCAATTGGGAAGATGAGTCTTTTATACAGAAGCATACAGAGTTACTTAAGCATTGTGGACAACACTTATCTCAATTGGAGGGGCATGTTAAGCCCTAATTAGTGGCTCATTACCCCTTAATTGGGGCATATTACATTAGTAATGTTATTTTATTTATGTCGGCTTTATTTCAATTGTTGTAATTATACCTCCTAGTCTCCTATATATACCAAGGAGACATTTTCATTTTGAATCATCTTGGAATTGTACATTTATGTGGGCATAAGGAGGTTTCCCCCTCTAAGAGGCTTATTATCTTAATCTCTCTCTTTTTCAAGGCGTTGAGTACTTATTCTGAGGTTTTTTCTATGCTATATTGATATTTGGTTCTTAACAATGTGTATGATGTTTCCGCAAGTTTATCTGTGTGGCATATCCCAGTAGATAAAGGCCAAGGTTGTCATAGAGTGGTACGAGAGCATGAAATTTTATTTTGGTGGCATGGCCTGGCCTGTTGGTTTAAGGTTGGGGATGTAGAAAAAATATACAGTTGATTTGGTAGCATTTCCTGATAGAGGTTGATGGTTGGGGATGTTACAAATTGGTAGCAAAGAAAGGGGAGATGTCCAAGAAGTGACATTTCCGAGCCTGTTAGTGGTTGGGAATGTTACAATATGAGTGTAAGACTCACTACTCTGAGGTATTGTACATGTATTGAGGGAAATACTTGAGGATATTGATGATTGGGCACAAAACTTCATCGATTTTGAATCTAGACTTGACTAGACTCTTGGGATGGCCGACTCATGAAGGTCAAGAGACAAACTACAAAATGGTCAACTTAGGTTGGATAAAAATTGCCTTGGAAAAAAGAATGAAATATTATTAGTCTCAGGCAGCACAATATTGTGATCCAGGTGGATATTGGTGGCCACCCACCTTTTCCAACTGGCTCAAAATAGTTTTCTGGTAGTTTTGGTAATTTACTATTTTTAGCAGTTTTTAACTTCTAGGGCCATTTTGAGGGCCTAAATGAAGGTTTTTTGGATCGAGGTTCTCAATGATAGCCAAAGGCTCTGATTGAGCCCCCTAAATGAATCTCCTCAACGATACCTTTCCAACGAGCTATCATGCGCCTAAAATAGAGATCGTATGCAAAAGTTACGACCACGGGAAGTTGATTTACTAACTTACCCAAACGGGGCCCACGTGAATTTTGGCGCTTCATCTCCTAGGGTTAGGTTTTTGGATGTATATGGTTTTTGACATTTCTGATTATTGTAAAAATTCCTTCAGAGCCTCATTGTAGTGTCCCCAAGGCCAAGCCCCGTTGCAAACTATGTCCTAAAAGGAATTGTAATTATGTTTTATAGGCTGGTGAGCCAAGTTTTTATAAGCTGAAGGCTTATGTGATTGTTAGGCCAGAGAGCCTAAGGGTTGGAGGCCAAGGGCCTGATTTTGTACTTGTTTTTATGCAGAACATTTAATAAAATTGTAAACACTGCCAGGTGCAGACCGACCACGATGAATGAGTGAAGGGGGATTGAGCATCCACAGAGTGGGCAAGGAATTAAGGGCTGGAAGGTGGGGAAGGGGCTAAGTGTTGAGCTTGGGGATAAGCCTGGGGAGTAATATTTTAATATTATTCCAAAGAGACATGTGTATTTATGTTTTATCCTAAGTTTTGGAAAAAGGAAAGCATGCAAAGGGGATGCATGCTGATGGAACGCATGCAGTTCCAAGGGTGACAAGTGTCAGCCCTGGTGCATGAAAATAAAATGGCCAGGATGAGCCGTGAGAGGGATTCCTCCTCCTCCATTTGACTCGACTGTCCTGAGTGTGAATGGGGGTAACCTCTGCAAGAGACCTCATGCAATCCTGAAACGGGAAAAAAATCTGTGTTTGTTCTGCAAAATCCGTGTACACCCTCTGTTCTGAGAGTCGAGAAGATTGTGTTCGTCTAAAAGGCTAGTTCACTCTTTACCCGTTCAGAACCAGGGAGTCTATGTAATTCCCTGCGTGGATTGTTTTCATGCGTTCCCATAATCAACACCGTGAGACCTTGCAGCCATTGTTGAGCTTGTGTGAGAAGCCCGAGTCTGTATTCCCGATTGACTGTGGTGGTCACGTAGAACTGCACTACGCGTGGCTTTCTAGCCAATGCAAGTTGTGATTGAGCCTGTGTATGACCTCTCTCCAGGTGATGGAGGTGACTGTTGTTTGGAAGAGGCAGGTTGTCAGGCCTGTGAGAAACTCTTTCCTGGTGAGAGAGAGTTTGCTAGGAAGTGGTTTCTTGCAGAGAGTGTCCAGCACTAGCTTTGGGATCTGAGACTTGCTGATCCAGCCTGTTGCCAAGACCAGAGAGGGAGGTTAGCACCGATGGACTGTTCTTGTGAAGGTGTATACTCCCGGGTGGAACAAGCATGTGGGGAATGAGAGTCTGGTAGTAGTGGGCGTAAGATGGCATCCTGGGAAGAATCCTTCCATATTTTCTGTGTTTTTTTCCTTGTAACCTCAGCCTAGCCTAGCATTCCTTGCCTTGAAGTGGAGCTTGGTCCCATCTCGGGGGTGACCCACTGCTGAGTTGATGAGTAGTGCGGTCTAAGGCTGGGAGGTTCGTGGAAGGCCTGCACTTGGTTGGTGGATTCTACAACTGTTAAAAGATAAGTATTTGATTATGTAGTTATCACATTTTGCATGACTGTGTTGTTTATGTATCGTGTTTCCGCTGTGTATATGAATTGTTATGAAACTATAATTGCTTGTTATTTATAGCAGTAAATCTCATGTTTTACTCTGAGTTTAAAGGTGTTTATCTGTTTAAATGTATGGGATTTATAATACCTGTATGAGTTAAGCAAATGCTGAGTACAGATTGGTAACAGAGAGTGATAGTAAACCTTGGCAATAAAAGGCGTCGCTACACTCATTGTAGTCATCTTCTTGCGAATGTGAGTAGTCGTCACATCTCTTCTCAGAGATAAGTTGCCATCATTCTAGAGAGTCTTTCACTCTATATTTTTACAGTCTCTATACATTTATTTCATTAATAGAAATCATGTATTACTATATCTATGTGTTTATGGTTTCATATCTGATACATTGTTGTTATATTACTGGATATCCGTGATATCTCCGTGAATTTATTTATTATATCTCCGCTCTCATTTCATGCCAAAAATAATCTGGATCATACTGACATAAGTCTGTGGTGCAGGAGGCACTACAAATTGTCCATATGTTTGGAAGAGTAAAAAAACTGAGGAGGACACAAGTATATGTAGCAAGAACAACTTTGTAAGGTCATACTAGGTCCCAATGCTTTAAGAACAAACAAAAGGATGTGCTTTGTCCAAGGGTGACTATCTTGCTGCCGAAAAAAGAATTGATATATCTCATTCCCTCTTTTTGGAATATTTGATTTTTTCATTTTTTTCAAATTTTGAATGAGCTTCGTAAAAAATTAAAATAATGCTACATTACAAAGGAGTAATGAGTGTCGTGAGAAAGAAAACTAGTTCCAAGCGCATGGAACATATTGATGCTTAGGGCAAGGAGACATGCGCAGGATAAGGACACTCAGGGAAAATTCCTCCATGGGTCAAGGTGTCAGATCGCAAAGGAAAAAAGTCTTGCAAGGATTGTGTATAACGAATGATTTAAAGGTTCATTTGAGAGCAAAATGGAGATGACATTAGGACGAAGACGCAAATATGAGACCTGCATTGAGATTAAGCATGACACAACAAAACTCCTTCCATTTAAATTTTTACGAGCCCAAAGAAGGTAAGATCGATGGTTTTATCACATTTAGAGAGTCTGAAAAAACGCTAAAAGAAGACTCCAAGGAGTTCCTTTCTCCCAATTAGTTTAGTTAGTTCGAAAAATGGTTAAACTTATACTGAAAAGACATCTCTTCAATACCATTTTAACAAGTGTGAATGAGACAAGTTCACTCGGCTATATTTTCAATTTTAAGGAGTACGAAAAGAGCTTAACTATGGACTCACAACCTTTTTCTAACTTTAGTCTCCTTATCCCAAAAATGTATAAAATATGACTGAGGAGAACTCTCCCGGTGAAACAAGTCTCCCAAGGCGTACCTTTTTTCGGAATAATCTATTGGCAGGAAAAAGGGTTAAACTCATGCCGAATAAATGTTCGTTCTGGACCAATTAACGAATTTGAAATAAAGTGGGTCACTCCACAATCTTTTTATATTTAGTTTGTCTAAAAATAGCTTAAATATGGACTCTAAGGAGGTTTCTTTTTTGTAAGTGATCTCCAAGGCCCAAAAAAGAGATAAACCAAAACCAAGGATAATGTTCCTTTTTCGAAAATTTAGTCCCTCAGGCTCGAAAAAGGGTTAAACTTATGCCTCATAATACTCTCCTAGCGAACCGAAGTTCCTAAGTCATACCTTTATTTGTAAAATTAGTCTTCTAGATCGAAAAAGGGGTAAACTATTGTCGGACAGATGTGCCTTCAAATTTGATTTTGGCGAGCGTGAAGGGCAAGAAGATTGCTCGACAATATTTTCATTTTCAGATAGCCTGAAAAGTGCTTAAAGAAGACTCTAGGGGAGATTATTTCCTTAAGTAATCCAAACGAGACCGAAACAAATAAATAAGCTCTCATTAGATGTTTCTTTAAAATTTTAAGTGATCTTGAAATACAAAAAACCATGCTCTTAGGGAGTCCCTCAGGTATAAGCAAAAAAAAAAAAAGATGAAGAAGAATAATGAAGCTTCAACTCAAAGTCATGGCGGTACTAAAATAGAATCACGTGCCTATGAAGTACTTCGGAAAACAAGGTTCTAACTAGGATTCCCATGGAAGGAAGGCCCTACCATATTAAGTATGACACACTTATCAAAAGGAAGGTTAGTGTCGCAATTCAGTGGGGTTGATCCTAAGGCCAAATGAACCAAGAAACGGGCAATGAAAAAATGAAAGTAGGGAAAAATATAACCTGTATGCCAGTTTTGAGGTCAATACCTATCAGAATAGATTGATACAATGAACAAATGTCAAAGAAAAATGTCTCCAATATCTTTCATATAATGCCAATAACACTCATCCAGAAGTTAATAAATCCAATATAAATAACAAATTCGGAAAATAAGAGGTGCTATTGAATACAAAACTTGCAAACAAAAAACTTGGACTGTACAATATGTACAAGTTACCGCACAACTTTATGGCTCATGTGTGGTACTAGTTCAAGTGGAGCTCATTGCTAGGCTCTGACCAAGAGTCTCTTCAATATTCAACTTGGAAAGTCTCCCAAAAGGGAATAAAACACAAACCACTGTGTAAGTATTCCCACGGTATAGAAACCGCAGTCATGGCTTCAAGGATAGCCTCATCCAAAGACAATTCAATATCGAATAAATCATGCGAACGAGGACTGTCAATTGTCCCAAATGGTGAAGTAAAATGACCATATTCCATATGATGATGGAGGTTCTGGTGAGGGTTCGAAGAGTCTATCAGCGAAGAATCACAAGCACCAAGGCTTGAGGATCTACAATCAAAAGGAAACCCAAGACCACTCATACCAACATGGGGAAGCAAGGGCTCCCATGCCCCCATTGGATAACAAAATTGATCAATTGGTGAGACCATGTCTCGAGAAGGAAAACATGATTTCACAGGTTCCTTCTTAGAAGAAATTGAACATCGCGGATAATATGCCACATAATTAACCTGTGGTGGGGTGGATTCTACATGAATACTAGGAACATATAAAGGGGCATCCTGAACTAACACTAAATTAGGTTGGTGATTATCATATGCCAATTGGTTGATAGTGACAACGCTTCAACTATGAGGGAAATGCATCACCCAGAAGAACGTAGACACCACATCGTTCATATCATATACATAATCACACCCGAGAAGAATATTGAAATCTAACGGGCCTTGCACCACTATAACAACGACAAGGATAGTCTTCCCACCTAACGAGATAGGTAACTAAGAAAGAATCCCCAAATATTCACTAGGACATCTGTAAAAATAAAACAACTCATGTGAAGAAAACACAAACTTAGGAGAACCCAATGCTTGTCAAGTTGAGGATGATAAAATACTTGCAGAGGCTCCCTCATCTACAATACATCGGTAAAAAAAAATTGAATTAACTTCAACCCTTATTTGAAAGGGTGTAGAATAAGGAATACTGGGCCCAACAAAGTCATCCCAATCAAAGGAAACCATCTTAGGACTTGGAGGGGGTGTGCTCGAAGTGAGTGGAATGTCCCCTTTTTACGAAAGTACTGAACTGGGCATGTTAAAAACATAGTCAGTAGATGCATCACTCCCCATCAGAAGAGTGGGATCAGCCAAATATTGCATCGGCCTAACCACTTTGGTAGACTCTACACTCTCCAAGAGAAGAGTGGGGTCAACTGAAGATTGCATCGGTGTGACCACTTCCTCAACCACTGACTGAATAAGATGCAAGACAACAAGGTCTAAAGGTGCATCACACCCAAAAGAGGAATGGGATCAGTCTAATATTGCATCAGCATGACCACTTTATCCACCACTGGTTGAATAGGTTGCGAGACAACATGGTCTATGTTGGATTACTGAGAGGGGGGGTGAATTAGTAATAGAGCAATTATAATCCTTCTTAAACCAAATAATCCAAGTGTTATATAAATGTAGAATTATCATCCAATAATGAGAAATGAACAAATGAATAGTCATACACATACACAGTACACCAGTGTTTTACGTGGAAACCCAATGCAGGAGAAAACCATGGAATGCTTTTTATTATATGTCTTGAAGAATTACATTCATTGGAAGCACCAACTTCCTTTGTTTTCCAGCTACAACTGGAAGGAGGCTCCAATCCCCTAGTTTCTCAGGCTACAACTTGAGGGAAGCTCCAACTCCCCAATTCTCTAGCTACAACCAGAAAGAGGTCACAACCCCCTATGTTCTCTGGCTACAACCGGAAGGTGCCTACAACCACATGTCCTTGCCCTGTCCAACCACCCTGAAGTAGAAGTATACTTATGGAACCACTGTCACACTATCACTGTGAGATATATTGTTGTAAACCTGTACCAATAAACCTAAACCATGCATCAACCATGAATCAACATGTACCTCAACCTGTAATCAACCTGTACCATAAACAAGTGAATCAACCATGCACCAACCTGTATGAAACAACCTGTAATCAACCTGTACCATAGATAAGTGAAACCAACCGTGTACCAAGTATATACCAATCATGTGTCAACTACTCATCAACTGTGACTCGTCAATATGTACCAACATCATCAACTATACACCTCATGTATGTGCCAACTCATCAACTATTTGTCTCAACCATGTACCCAACATGTACCTTAACCAAAAGCCATCATCAATTTCATCATCCAAATATGATTCCTAACTCTATAATAAAACTAGTGTATATGATCACATACTTGCAAACCTTCCTTAACTTTAACAACAAGAGACTATCATTTTCATCAAACATTTCTTTAGTCTCACATGA
Organism: Picea mariana; assembly: GCA_032191745.1. NCBI lineage: Eukaryota > Viridiplantae > Streptophyta > Pinopsida > Pinales > Pinaceae > Picea > Picea mariana. Next base: position 48,944 of record JASDQU010099770.1, on the reverse strand, counting down.
CTAGTTTTGGATTAGTCAACAACCCTAACTTGAAATAATCATAACTTTGTACCTGTAATGAATAAATATATGAAACTGATACACAATGTTGTTAAGTTTTTTTTGTATAATTCCTTTAGGTTTCACTACTTGGAACCTCTCATAAAAGGATTTATAGCAAAAAGGGCATACCTTGCTGAATTCTGGCTTATTCTAGAGAGCGACCTTGTAGAGCGTGCCCTACACGGAATATCTGTTGAATCGATCTGAAACTATTAAAAACAATTATAAATAATGTACTCTAACCAAAACATTTATTATTACTTAATTTAGATATGTTATGAATAAGTTATAACATTTTACCCGAAACACGTGTTTTAGACTAGCTTCGGGACTAGCCACAAACCCTATTTTCCACGGAGTGTAACTCAAAAAATACAATGACCCACAAGCTTAATTTTTTACCAAATATACTTGGATATGTTTCCTAAATGGAATAGAATATTCATGGTCTGAATCATTCTAGAAAACAAGTTATTTCGAAAATGGTGAGATGACCTGTAAATAACATACCTTAGAAAGCATCATCAAAAGAATTTATCCTTCCTTGAATTCCATCCTTCTTTTCTTCACCTTCCCTCAGAAATTCGGCTTATATATCCTTTGGTTACCTCAGAAACCTTTATATATTCAACATTCTCAAGTTTGATCTAAAATGAGAGAGCCTTGCATCTTATTTTCACTCTCCAAGTAGCTTCCTTAAAAAACATCTTTAGGTCACTTTGCCAACTTTCCTTATTTTAGGGTTAACCCACTTCTAATTTCTCCATTAAATTTATTTTTAAATAATTTATTTTGTATTCACTTTGAATTATAGTACAATCATCACTTAAATTTATTATTTTCCTTCCAAAATCTCTTAAACCACTTTGACTACTTTGACCTTTTGGGGCTTCTAGATGACATAAGAGGGTCCTCCAACTTCGTAAGGCCATAAATCTCAAACCATGAGGAGTTATGTGACGTTACTATTGGCATGTTTTACATACAGTGTATGCTTGTCATTGATGGCAAGTAAAGCAGCGATGATGGCTTGACAAGATGAGAGTATGCATCGACAGAAAAATAGGAACAAAGTAAGATCAGGAGGAGTTAGCACAGAGTCAGACATAGTACAAAGGTATGCTTGTTCATTTGATGGAAAACAAGCAGGCAAGGAAGACCAGCAGTGCAACAATGATTGAATAGCAAGATCGAAGTTTTGGTAAAACTTCATTTCGGAGTTTTCGACTACCGGGATTTCGGATACTGAGAAATGGAGAAGTCAGAGACTCTCAACATTAGGAGTCCCAAAATGCCAAAATGCGAAAACCCGAAAAGGCGCATCACTTGGAATGTTGAATATCAGGATTTCATTTATCGGGAGATGGAGCGACAAGGATCCTTCGTCATCAGGAGTCCTGAAGTGCCGAAAAGCAAAACGTCGAAATTCCAGAAGCAGGCACATCATACCGAGATTTTGGTTACCGAGAAATGGAGAAGTCATAGACTCTCATCATCTTGAGTCCCGAAGTGCCGAAATACAAAATCCCGAAACAAACACATCAACAAACCAAGTCAGATAAGGACACATGGCACAATCAGGGAATGACAACTGTCAAGCTAATTCAACATTTTGGGCACATGTAAGTCACATATCAAAGTGACATGTGGCAACTATTCAACACGTGTCAATCCACGTAGAACATCAAGAGGTTTACATCACATCAGAACTTTCTATTTCAGGGTTTACACAACAAGCAAAATCTCCACCATCACGATGTCTGGAACTCCGAAATGCCGAAAGGGACCATTATGAGTTTGGAAAAACTTGAAAGGAAAAACGTCGAAATCCCATCAACCATCCATCTCAGTGGGTTATGTGAACCGTCCAATCACTTCGGAGATTTTGTGATCATGAATTTGATAATGTTGGAATCACGATGACTCGAAAGGGAAAAATGCTGAAATTGTGAAACTCGAAGTCACAAAATGATAAAGACTCCATACCGAAGTTTCAGAGACCGGGAGTTGGAGGAGTCAAGAGTGAAGACTCTTCGTCTCAGGAGTCCCAAAATCGTGAAACTGAAAGTTGTGAAATGCCAAATTCGCCGAAAAGAGAAACTTAGGAGTATGAACCTTTGATCCGACTCCATTTCGAAGTTTCGGATACCGGAACTTGGAGGTGTCAAGAACACTTCACCATAGAAACACTGAAATCCCAAAATGCAAATTTGCAATATATAGTTTCGAACTAGCCGGTGGTCACCGCCTGTGGTCCCATGGGGGAAGGAGCTAGTATAGACAAGCTCTTTTTCAGAGTTTCTGGGATAAGGACATGGAGTGTAACAAACCTTTACCCCAGGGATCCTGAAATACTGAAATGCGAATTGGAAAAATAAACGCAAGATCACATGAAGTCAATCCAATGGTGTGGGATATTTTGGGCATGATCAGAGGGCTAATGTTGCTCCTCACAGTCCAACTACTAGAAACCATTGATGGTCTCTGCTAGAGGATTCGAAGAAACCTCTTTGTGATCGCCAGAGGAGCTGAAGGGACTCCAAGATTCTTCCAGTGAATGAAGACAATTCTTAGAGGGACTGACAAGTGGATGAGCATTGAAGTCTGTAACTGAAGAAGAAAGTATAAGCTCAACTATGCTAGAGAAGATGAAGAGTCTCGAATGCCAGAGAGGTCGAGGAATCTCAGCATGACATCCAGTGATGTTGAATGCATGGGAAAACCACCAGAGAAGCTGAATATTTTCCATGATGAACAGGCAGAGCACTCGACATGCAGAGGATGCAGAACCATGAGACACAGAGCATGCACAAGATCCACAATGAGTATAAGAATATGGAACAAGGAAGATATTAGGGTTTTTGTTGTTGGGAGTGATGCATGTGCAAAGAAGAAGGTGGAGTACAGCAGCTGGGAGGCACAGAAGAAAAATGGTGCATTGAAGAGGAATGGTGCAAAGAGTACAAAAGATAGAAGAACAGAAAGTGCAAGGCATGCGTGCGGGAAGACTGTGAGGCAGACAGAGCAGCGAAAAACTTGCAGAACAGTGATGACACTGGTAAGTTGCTGTTAAACATTATATTACTGTAATAAGTTTCAGTAACACATATTGATAATCCAAGGTGGTAGGGAGGTGCTAGGGAGGACCGGTGTCCTCAAAGGTTCAAGTGGGTGCTTGAACACAGGGAGTTGTAGCTTCCTTCTAGTTGGTGCTAGAGAAACCAGGGATTTGGTGTTTCCTTCTAGATGGTGCTAGAGAAACCAGGGAGTCGGTGCTTCCTTCTAGTGGGTGCTAGAGAAAACAGAGAGTTGGTGCTCTCAACAAGTTGCAGCTTGCAAAAACAGAGGTTGTAGCCTCACAATGAGTTGGTGCTCATATGTATGATAATGTAAAGAATGTAAATAATACTTATCATATAAAGAAGAAGAGGTTTTTCCCCTGTATGGGTTTCCTTGGGAAATTTATGTCTTTGTGTTTGTCATATATGTGACTAATGTTGAATGTGCCATTGTTTATTTCCCTGCATTATTGTGATCATCATTGAGTGCCTTGTAAAGATTTTAAAAGAAGCATAATTGTTTAAGCACAGTAACAAATGATT
>JASDQU010099770.1:8373-32390 GCA_032191745.1 Picea mariana | reverse complement strand
GTAAAAAGGTTAATTAATTAATTAAAATGATTTAATTAATTAATTAAATATTAATAAAATAAAAGTCACTTTGGAGGGAAAAGGTGAGCCAAAAAGTATAAAGGAAAGGCAAGGGCCTCTTCTCATTCATTCATGTATGATCTTATTTTGATTTCTGGCTTCTAGCTAGTGAGCCCAATATTGGGGGTTTTGAGGGTTTTGACATAACAAACCCTAGAGGACGATTCGGTGGTGAAAGATTCCACCTATCTTGTCCCAAGCTTGCTCTCGTAGATGCAATACTCTCCCACACCATTCTAGTTCCAGATCTACTCAGTTGCAGGAGGATTCTACATCAGTTTCATGTGCAGATAAAGAGAGGGTGCACCAGTTCGTCCTGTGATTTAGTAAAACTCAGATATAGGGAGATCCGCTTAAGATCTGAGCCCGAAACTTCTTCCATGGGATTCTCATAGACCGATCTATATTCTTGGAGAGTTTCAGAGCATTTGGAGGCCTCCTTCATCAGGGCCGAACTAGCTAGGGTTTCAGTCATCCAGTGGGGCACCCCATTCAGTGGGAAATTCAGATCTACGGATATTGAGAGGGAGCTTGGAGATTCAGGCACCTGGGTTATTCTTACCATTACCCAATCTATATTCTTGGATATTTTTATAGCATTTGGAGGCCATCTTCATCAGGGCCGAACCATCTAGGGTTTCAGTCATCCAGTGGGGCACCCCATTCAGTGGGAAATTCAGATCTGCGGAGATTGAGAGGGATCTTGGAGATTCAGGCACCTGGGTTATTCTTACCATCACCCTATCTATCAGTTGGCATATTTATTAGGGTGATTGGACAATTTTGGCAGCAGGGCCGAGTTATTGAGGGTTTCAGCCTTCTATTGGAGTGTGGCATTCTTCAGCGGGAGAGTTTGGCATTCAGATATGCTTGTATTGATCTTCATTTCTTATTCATCCTTTGGAGGCATTATTTTGTATTAGCGGGAGCATTTTGTAGCAGCTCTTATCTATTGTCTACCTTCTTGGCCATCTGTTGAGCATTCCAGATCAGCATCTTCATTGTAGCAGGTTTCTCTATTTTATGAATAAAGAAGAATTGAGATGTTTTGGCTTGTCTATCTTATTGCATATGGTTGAGGTATGTTCCATGGTTATCTCTTTCTGTTATTTACTACATACACACATATAAACACATCTAAAAGGTAGATCATCAAAGTGTTTGAAGAAATACCTCACTCAGAAAAAGTTTTAAAAAGACACCAAAATAGTGATGATCCTTGCATAATGGCTTGGGATCATTACATTCTATCTTTGTATTCTTGTTCCCAATTCTGACTGTGCCTTTTCCATTGATTTTAGTTGAATCATCATTTCTGATGGAGACTGGTCCATCTCTTTCCTTTCTTAATGTAAGAACATTTTTTCTATCACCTATCATGTGTTTTGAACAGCCACTTTCAACATACCAACCACGTTTCTTCTGCTTAGCTTGTAGAGCGAGTGTGCATTCTTCATTGCTATACGGATTCTTCTTTCTTATCCATGTCCTTTTCTAAGGTTCCTATCTGTGACTGTTGTTATTTTTTTGCGGTTCTCTAGGAGGTAATGTCATTCTGTAATCTTTGGCCATGTGTACAAAGTTGTTACATTTGTAACATCCCACTTCAGTGCTCAAAGATTCAAACTTGTTGTAACTTCTTCTCTGTGTTTCACTAGGCCTTATTGGATAACCATTTTTTGTATGACTTTCAAAGTTGTTTATGTTCATGTTGTTAGCTCTGCAATTCACATATTTATGTCCAAAATTATTACATGCATAACATAAACCAAAAAATATAGTTTGATACCTTGGATTTGGAGATCTTTTGAAAGGAGGTGATCTTATGAATCCTTCTTCTTCTTGAGGCCTATCTATCTGTTGTTGATTCTGAAATCTGAATCTTCTTGGTGGAGGAGTGTCTCTAAAATCTTCCTTGTATATCTCCCTATCCCCTTTGATTGTTTCTACATAGATTTTTGGATATGTTTCTTAATTTGTTGTTATGGAGCTTGATCCCTTTTCTTTTTTATTGTATCCAAGTCCAGACTTGTCAAGATGAGATTTTTTAATGTTGATAATGTCATCCAAAACGTTTGAGCTATTATGGATGTTTTTCTTTTGAATATCCTTTCTTAATGTGACAATCTCATCTGGAGCTTGATCCCTTTTCTTTTTTACTGTATCCAAGTCCAGAATTGTCAAGATGATAATTTTTAATGTTGATAATGTCATCCAAAACTTTTGAGCTATTCTTCATATTTTTCTTTTGAATATCCTTTCTTAATGTGACAATCTCTGCTTCCAAATTTCCAATGATCCTATCCTTTTCTTTTAGTTGTTCTTTGAGTGCTTCTTCAATTATTTTATCTTCTTCTATTTGAACCTTCAAATTTGTGATCATTTGCTCTAGTTATTGAGTGTCTACTTTCTTGTCTAGTTCTGCATGTAGTTTCTTGTTTTTCTTCTTTTCTCTTCTGATAACTTCTATGACACACATCAATTATTGTCGATGGTCAACTTCTGCCTCTTCAATTTCTTGTTCGACTTCTTCATATTCTTCTTCGACTTCTTCATATTCTTCTTAGGAGTCTTCTTTATCATATTCTTCTACTTCCATCAATAAAACTCTTCTTGTCTCACTATCACTGACTTGATCTTCATTTGATGATGAGATGTCTTCTTTGGTGCACAAGTTTTTCTTGAAAACTTTCTTTGTAGTTATTTTTCCTTTGCCTTTTGAGTAACCTTCATCGTTTCTCTTTTTCTTATGAGGAAATTTGTTAGAAAAATGACCAATACCATCAAAATTAAAACAAATTAAAGGAATCTTACCTCTATACCTACTGTCGGTTCCCTTGTTCAGTCTTTTGACAAATTTGGCCACTTCTTCATCATCTTCTGAGACGTCACTGTTGTTGCTATCTTCTTCTTGTTGCTTTTCCCTTTGATTTGATGTTTTGGATGCTTTGAAAGCTGCTTCTTTTACATATGGATTTTCTTGTTCAATTCTCATTTCATATGCTGTGAATATTCCATGCAGTTCGCCCATGCTTATTGAGTTTAGATCTGATCTTTCTTCTAGTGCTAATATCTTAGGGTCAAATATCATAGGAAGAGATCTTAGTACCTTTTGAAAATTTACAGATTCTTCGATTTATTCTCCCAATCCTATGATTGCATTCACTGTTTCATCGACTCGTAAGAAGTAGGCTGCAATATTCTCATCTTCCTTCATCTTTAGTTGTTCAAACTGACCTCTATAAGTTTAAATCTTTTCTCCTTTGACTTTTGAATCTCCTTCATAAATATTTTGAAGCTTGTCAAAAATATCCTTAGTGGATTTAAAATGTGCAACTTTGGTGAATATCGTTTCACTGAGACCATTCAAAAGTGAATTTGTGGCTTTGAAAACATTCTGACCTAGTTTCACTGCTTTGTCATTTGCTGGTGGAACTGTTGCTGCTCTGTATCCATCTACAAATGATTTCTAAATTTCAAATCCCTGTGCCCATATATATGTCTTCATCCTTATGCTCCAAAAACCATACTTTTGTCCATCAAACTGTGGTATTCCATTTTTATACAAGTTGTTTCTCTCCATGATCTACCTTTCAGTGTTTAAACTGATTTTTGAAGGAACCTGCTCTGATACCAATTGTTGGATTACTGAGAGAGGGGTGAATCAGTAATAGATAAATTATAATCCTTTTTAAACCAAATGATATAAGCGTTATATCAATGTAGAATTATCATCCAATAATGAAAAATAAACAAATGAACAATCATACACATACACAGTACACCAGTGTTTTACGTGGAAACCCAAAGCAGGCGAAAACCACAAAATGTTTTTTCTTATATGTCTTGAAGAATTACATTCATTGGAAGCACCAACTTCCTTTGTTTTCCATCTGCAACTAGAAGGAGGCTCCAACACCCTATTTTCTCAGGATACAACTTGAGGGAAGCTCCAACTCCCCAATTCTCTAGCTACAACCAGAGGGAGGCTACAACCCCCTATGTTCTCTGGCTACAACCGAAAGGTGGCTACAACCACCTGTCCTTGCCCCGTCCACCCACCTTGAAGTAGAAGTAGAATGATGGAAGCACTATCACACTATCACTATGAAATATACTTTTGTAAACCTGTACCAATAAACCTGAACCATGCATCAACCATGCATCAACCTGTACCTCAACCTGTAATCAACCTGTACCATAAACAAGTGCATCAACCATGCACCAACCTGTACCAAACAACCTGTAATTAATTTGTACCATAAACAAGTGCAACCAACCATGTACCAAGTATGTACCAATCATGTGTCAACTACTCATCAATATGTACCAACATCATCAACTACTCACATCATGTATGTGCCATCTTATCAACTACTTGTCTCAACCATGTACCCAACATGTACCTTAACCAAAATCCCCCATCAATTTCATCATACAAATATGATTTGTAACTCTGTAATAGACCTGGTGTATATGATCACATACCTACAAACCTTCCTTAACTTTAACAAAAAGAGACTAGCATTTTCATCAAATTTTTCTTTAGTCTCACATGACTAGTTTTAGATTAGTCAACAACCCTAACTTGAAATAATCATAAATTTGTACCTATAATGAATAAAGATCTGAAACTGATACACAATTTTATTCAGTATTTTTTATGCAATTCCTCCAAGTGTCACTACTTGTAACCTCTCATGAAAGGAGTTATAGAAAAAATGGCATACCTTGTTGAATTATGGCTTATTCTAGAGAGCGACCTTGTAGAGCATGCCCCACATGAAATATTTGTTGAATCGATATGAAATTGTTACAAAGCATACTAAATACTGTAATCTAACCAAAAAATTTATTATTACTTAATTTGTATCTATTATGAATAATTTATGATGTTTTTACCCGAAACACCTGTTTTAGACTAGCTTCAGGACTAGCCACAAACCCTATTTTCAACAGAGTGTAACTCAAAAAATAAAATGACCCACAAGGTTAATTTTTTACCACAGATACTTGGATATGTTTCCTCAATGGAATAGAAATTTCACGTTCTGAATCATTCTATAAAAAAAATTATTGCGAAAATGATGAGATGACCTGTAAATAACATACCTTAGAAATCATCATCAAAAGAATTTATCCTTCCTTGAATTCCAGCCTTCTTTTCTTCACCTTCCCTCAGAAATTAGGCTTAGATATCCTTTGGTTACCTTAGACACCTATATATATTCAATATTCTCAAGTGTCATCTAAAATGAGAGAGCCTTGCCTCTTATTTATACTCTCCAAGTAGCTTCCTTAAAAACATCTTCTAGGTCACTTTGCCCACTTTCCTTATTTTAGGGTTAACCCACTTCTAATTTCTCCATTAAATTTATTATTTAAATAATTTATTTTGTATGAACTTTTAATTATAGTAAACTCATCACTTCACTGTATTATTTACATTCTAAAATCTCTTAAACCACTTTGACTACTTTGACCTTTTGGGTCTTCTAGATGACATATGAGGGTCCTCCAACTTCGTAAGGCCATAACTCTCAAACCGTGAGGAGTTATGTGACATTCCACATACCACCAGAAATAGAATGACATGTAATATTCATATAGAATAGTATTACCTAAAAATATATCAAAACTCATACGATTATCCATCAAGCAAACTTGGGTCCATTACCCAAACCTGGGTTCTCCAACTTCTCATGGCCATAACTCTCTAACCGTGAGAAGTTATGTGACGTTCCACATACCACCGGAAATGGCGTGACAAGAACTATCCATATAGGATAGTTTCACTGACAAATTCACTTACATTCATCTCATTATTCAACAAATAAGCATGGGTTCTCTAACCATACTTATAGGATAACTCAATCCTCAAAGCATCTTCCCATAAGGGCTTTCACCATAAGGGGACCACTTTGGAGTTCATCCATTTGTACTTATTATCAACCATGACAAGAAAATAATGAGTCATATTTACATAAAACAAACTTGGGTCCATTACCCAAACCTTTGTGATATCGGGCTTTCTTCAAGGGTTGACATCAATGACAACCAACCTTAATCAATAGTCTAAAGGTGCATCAACCCCCAAAAGAGGAGTGGGATCATCCGAAGATTGTGTCGGCATGACCACTTTATCAATTGATGGTTGAATAGGATGTGATGAAACCTCAGAAGACTCGGAATTAGAAGATATTTTATACAGGGAACACAATCTTCGTGCCTCTGGAAGGCTAGGGTATATATGTGTAAGGTGATCTCCCTTACAATGATTACAAGGGTACTTAGGCTTATGTCCTATCCGTCTAGGTTTCTCAATAGAATTAATTTCTCTAGCATGACTAGGAGTGGTTGGTTGCATATCACTCATATGACTCGCATTGATGAGACTCGTGCCCCCAACATGAATTGCAATGGTTGGTTTCACATCTCCAACATGAATTGTAGAGGTTGGTGATAACTCTCCAGCATGACTGGCAGAGGTTGGTTGTTGAACTCTAGTATGACTTGTAGGGACTAGGTTCATGCCCCTAGCATGACTTTCAGAGGAGTTCTTTTGGTCTTCAACATGACTTGTAGAGGTTAATGACCTATCTCCAACATGACCCACAAAGGTTGGTGATTTCTTCTTCCTATTATTCCTCTTTCTATTTCATTTAAACTTCCAGTTACTAGTAGTTATACTTTCACCAGAGAAGGTAGAAGGAGGAGGATATGACTTCATTTATAAAGGAGCATCAACATGATGCCCATCACATAAGGTTCTTAACTAAGAAGCGTCAGGAGCATTCAAGACATTTGGAATGGTACCCAACCAAACCAATAATCCCACATTCAACCTAGGAATGTACAATGTGGCCATCAAAGGGACACCAACATTTCCAAAGAAATGAAAAGTACAAGAATCCCCTTGGGAAGGGGTTCCTTGGTTGGTATCATCAGGAAATGTTTCCATGAATATCCTATGACTAGGTTATTCCCTTGCATAATCGTTCAAGTTCGTAAAAGTATCACACACTAACTCTAGTAAATCAGTGGTATAAAAAACAACTCCTATAAAAAGGCGGCTCCACATTTCTAAGAGGAAGATCGAAAATTCCTCATGACCAGTGAAGTGGGAGGTCTACCACCTTAGTTGAGAGACCCAAAGCAATGTTTGACTAACTTTCTATGGAAAACTAGAGAGCACCGAGCACACCACTAAGAAGAAAAACTTAAAAATATATAAACCAAACAAACCACCCTTATGAATGTTTTCAACCCAGGGAGATGAAGTCATGTTCATCCAAAGCATTCACAAAGGAAAACAATTGGTCAGGAGAAATAGTTACCCAGACCTCTGACCAACGGTCCCTTCGGGTGTTTCCCAAAGAGTATAGAGTTTTTCTTAAGTACCACGATACACCCCTCGTAGTCACATGTGTGTCAACCTATATAATGGAAACTAGGCCACCAACTTGTAAGAAAAAACTAGGGGGGTACATTCAACAGTCGGGGAAGTGTGTGAGTAGGATAACTAAGCCTGAATATCCTCCTGAGGCCTAAAATACAATAGGGCCATAATCACTCTTAGAGTACCTTGGACGAATCCAAGTGTCTCATAGGTTTTACACAAGTCAGTCCACTAATTCTATAGGATTCACCCCCAATACACACTCTCCCAAATTATTTGGTGTGATCAGGAGTGGATATCTCCATCATTGTCCTCCATGTAGCCTCATGTTTGACTCCTATGTGAGAGGAGCTTCCTAAATTGAGTAATTACAAAGTGGTTTTTTCACACCCTAGCATAGACGCCTAAGTTAATTTTTGGTTGGCCTTGGAGATTTTACCTCTCCACACCTAATCCAAGGCCCTAGCCTAAGTTATTAGTGAACCCTAGAAAAATTTTTACAAATATATTTCGATTAATGCGTTCGTTTTAGGGGCTTTTCTTACTCAAGGAACGAAAGTGAAATTTATGTTGTTTGAGACTCTTGTGAAAAAGAAAATAATTATAACACTGAAAAAGAATACTTTACACTAATTCTACAAATGAAAAAGAGTTTCAAGAAAAAAGAATGAACAATCCTTCAAATTTAAAAATTCAATCTTTGCTACTTTCCATGCAAAATGCACAATGCAACTTTCGAGTGAAACAAAACAGAAAATGAAAGGATTTTCTTTCCTATTTTTTTTTTTAAATTCTTTCAAGATGAGAAGAAAACACAACACTATGCTAATTCATTTTCTTTTTCAAATAAAAATTCCAAGGAATGCAAAGAACAACTAGGTTTTTTTTTTTTCCTTCCAATCAAAGCAGAACGAACAAAAGATGCTAATAGAAAATGCATAATATACATTTTTTTTTTAAATTGCAACTCATTTTTCTTAAAATTCAAGCGAAAAATAAGCCAAAAAATATTGGAAACACAAAGAGACAAGAGGATTTCTTTATTTATCTCATAAAAAATCTGATCCTGCAAATTGTATCAACCCCAAACAACAAAGGCTTCTGGAACTCAGGAAAACCTAGGAACCAGAAGTTTCCTGTAGGAAAGGAAAATATTTTGAAAAAAATCTCCAAAATAACAGAGACGTGTGTTGTGAATGGACATCCTGCGTATATACATGGGATATATATAATGCAGAACATGTATGTGCATGTCTTGTATAGAGAACAAGATGCATACACCTGTGTAAATTTAGAAAAGAAAAAAGAAAAAAAAATTGGAAAGACAACATGGGAAAGGGAAGCTGGTGGGCACCAAGAAGGTGACGCGACACCCAACCTGACTTAGAACACTCAGAAAACTTATAAATAAACTCAAAAAAAAAATCTAACCAAGATCTCCCACTAAGACCCTAGAGACACTCCCCTGTGGAGTCACCAATTCGACTAGTGGGGAAAATCCCTCTATTACTATACTGGGTCAGAGTATAGGTCGAGCATTGATCACCCTTAAAAGACGGTTCTACTTCTAAAAAACCCCAAAAAATATGAACTCAAAATACAAGAGAAGGAAAAGAGAGTGTACCTTAGATCCTTTCAGTTGGTGTTGACCTCCTTCTCCTTTGTAGTTTCTTGGGTTGTTGGTCTCCTCCCAAATATGACCTGCAAACAATTTAGACAAGAAAACTACAAGATATTTTGTCTCTACTTATCAATGTTAGGATTCAGGTATAAATGTAAATGCATTAATCAATTAAGAACAAAAAGACAATATTTGGGACAAAAACCTAACTCTTCTATTCAAATGTGAAGATTACAAAAGTTACAACCTTCTTGTCGGAAGACGCTCCACAAACCTGGTTTGGGCTTCTCTTACTAATGCTCCAAGTGAATAATTCCTGTAATACCTCTCACAATCAAATGATCTCCTTGGGAAATTAGGAAGGGATTGTATAGGGAGAGGGATGGAGGGGGAATGCTGAGGCCAAATCTAAAAAAGGGATACAAAGATTGGGTTGAAAGGGGAAGGGATTTTCATAGAGTTTTTCTGTTCTAATGCTTGATTATGGAATGGGACCCCAATACCACCTTTTATATGACAAAAGGATGGTTTTTTGGTTTGGGGACGGGCTGCAATGGGTAAAATGGTTGGGAAACCTCCAATATCCTGTTAACTCCGCTGAATTCCTTACATTTTTTTATTTTTTGCAACTTTTGGAGGTTAACCCGGGTTTTCTAGAATGCATATTGTGTATGTATGTGGGATGTCTAGTACGCAAATAGCGTGTGTACGTGGGAAATAGTGTAGCAAGGTGCATACATGCTCCAAAAAATGGTTTTTTAAAGAGAGATCCTCAACAGTAATTTAGCAAATTGTGTAAGAAAAAAGGCCAATGCCATGTATGCATAGGTATGGAATTTTGGGGCTATAAAACCAACAATAAAAATCATCCATGGACGCAACTCAATAAAATATTGATGCAAATTTTCATCTCTGCGCTCCTACCAAAATGCAGGATCTCTAATAGATTCAAAATGCCTATTTTCTCTAGCCCTACTATGCACTCTTTTGTCTCTATTATAACTTCCTATGAATCCAAAATGATTTTTGTGTGTATGTACTTATCTAGTGCTAACTATGGAAAATTATTTATGTCTACCAAGTCATGGTCTACAAACTTCAAATTTCCTTCCGCGCCTAAAATATCTCCTTCAATGATTACCCCCGATGGGATTTCTGGTTCGACAACTTCATACTTTGGATCCTTTGGTATCTTAACCTACTTTCTTTTTGTCTTCATGGATGGCACATAATCATTCAGAAAATTAATCAGCCTTGGCCTCACATTGACTTTCCCAGGGTTTCCTTAAATACAACTATCGATGTCTTACTCGTGCGATTTTTCTTCTTCTATCATGAGGCTTATTCTGTCTTTGGTGGCAACATTTCTCTCTACAACTAAATCACGTATGCAACTTACTTTCTTGGCTCTATCAAACTCGCTTGGATCTTTCCATCTCTCTAAATGCTCGAACAATAATAACCTTTTCTAGTCGACCCTTCATCTACTTTATATTATGTCGCTAGTTTTTTCCATTCTTCTTCGCGCCCAAATTTGCAGTCTGATACACTTACATTCACATTCAATTTTTTCCCTAACTCTTCATTAACTTCGTATACTCCTATGGATCATACACTAAATTTTCCATCCTGTGAAAATCCTCTTGTTTTTTTTCATTTATGACCACACATCTCCACTACCTCGTCATCATTTTTGCTCTTTAATTATTGTCCTATCATGTATGTTCTTTAATTTTTTTCTCACCCTTTGTGCAGATCTTTCTCGCAATTCAATCCCCCTTCATGTGCATAATTCCTTCCTCTTTCTACATCTCTGCAACATTTGTTGGTTTATCTCATTACTAGTTTAACTATTTGAACAATACCTTATGCATAACTTCAACCTTTTGTCTCTTTCCTCAAACTATTTTATTTATTTTATTCTTTTTTTTTATAATACACTATAACACATATCCTATGGTACACATATTGTGTGCTCAGATTAATGCACGAAAGCCCAGTTGTGCCTATACATTTTCAGCTGACTACCGTTAACCAGTCCTTCCACAATTTCACCATTCAGTTTCTCCAATTGAACAACACCTTCTTCTATCACAAACCTTATCACATATGGACCCAACCAATGCGTTTGAAACTTCCCAAGATGCTGCAAAAACGTGTTGGCATAGAGAAAAACTAAGTCTCCCATCTAGAAATTCTTATGTTTAATATGTCTATCATGCCATGCTTTTTCTCTCACTTTCTAAACTTGTTGATGAAAACCTACGACAAAACGTTCTTCCTCCAATTCTACTAACTATGATAGTATTGTATCTATTGCACCTTAATCAATGAGCTCTGTTAATGTGAAAATTCCCAGACTCGGGACAATGAACTCCATAGGAATAACTACTTCCTAGACATATACTAATATGAAAGGTGTTTTTCATGTCATCTTCTTACATGTGGTCCTTTCTATGGGGAAAAATCCTTCTAATCCGAGTCTAGCCACTAAGCAGATCCTTGACACCTTAAAATATAGAATTGCTTCTATTCTACCCTGAATACAACAAAAACCTAATGTTATTTAAGGGAAAGGAGAAAATATTGAAATGTGTACCTTAATTCCTTATGTCTGTTGAAGATTCCTTCCCGTTGTTGTTTGTTCCAAGATTCCAAGCCTCCTCCCAAAGCTTGTCTGAAACAAATTCACAGAACAAACTATGAAACCATATGTATAACTAGCAAGATCATTAAAATGGTTAGTTATTCATGAAAAAAATTCATAAACATAAACACAGAGACATAAATATCTAGGACAAGAAGATTATCTTTTATTAATAACAAGATTGGAAGCTACAACCTGAATCGTTTTTATGTTTCTCAACGAACCTCTCCTAGGTTCCTCTACTTTGACTCCAAGTGCACTATTCCCAATATGTTATCCTCATGGCCAACATGCCAATATAAGGGAAAAGTATGGATGGTATAAGGAGGATGGATGGAAGGGAATGTTGAGGATGAAACTCAGAGAAGAATGCAAAAAGGCTTGGAATAGAAGGTAGAAAATTTGGCAGAGTTCTCTTGCCTCCTCTTTGATATATCCAAATGACCCCCCTAGGGCCCTTTTTATATGGAGAAACGATGGTTAATTCTTTTTCATAAGAGATATAGGAGGTAATATAGTTAGGAAACTTGACATAGCCCATAAAATCCTCCCGAAAGTGCGTAACGCTTTTAATTTTTGCAACTTTTAGAGTATACGCAGGCTGTCAGGATTACAACTAGCATATGTACGTGCACTGCATATGTAGTAGGGTGCGTAAACAATGAAAAAAATTGGTTTTTAAAGAGGAATCTCAGAAAAAATGTTTGAAAAAGGTGTAAATGAATAGGTCAAAGTAAAAAATTTATGATAGTGGCATTTTGAGTTATAACAGATACCCCCTAATGTGTGAGGTCATAAGAGTGACTGATGGAAAAAATACATTATAACATATTTAATAACATGGGAAATCACCGAGTCGAGTGAGCCTAGATGATTATTCACGAGCGTGTCATCTAAAAAAGAATAATAATAATCATTGAGGCATGCATACACATGCTCGGGACAAACTAAGAAAGGTTTCATATATAGTAATCATGGTGACGTACGTCTCAAATCCGCGATACCCGAGATCACGAAATAGGTATAGCCCTTTATTTCATCAGCGCCCTCCTTGCGTGACCTCCCGGCTAGGCTAAGCGCTAGCACTCCTCACCTCTCGTGCCCTCGCGAGTTCAAAGGTCCAACCTTGGCACCTTTCTTTCTCGAACCCCCGAGAGGCGATATTGACTTTTCTCCTCTCGTTCTCGCTACTCGAGACTTCACGAGTTGAAGGATCAAACTTTCATTCCCTTATCTTCCAAGTCCTTGAGACACGAGAGGTCAACGGGGTGTTGACTCCTCCAAATGTGTGATGTGTGTCCACTAGTCTACTTCTCGGGCCCACTTCGTGGTTCTGCAACTTGTCCCTCATGCCTGGATTTTCGGCACTTCGCGACTTCTGAAATCAAACACAACTCCTTTCAACCTCTGAACCCCCAAATACATGAAATGCGATGGGGTCCTTGATCCAATGGTCCTCCTGTAACCTCGATCCAACGGTTTTTCACGCTCCTCGCGATTTCATGACTTTGCGACTCGGAGCACCCAAGTTCTGGACTTTCATCCTGCGAACCTCCGAGTCTGCGAGATCCTTAGATCTCTACCACCTATCCTCCTCTGATGGATGGATTAGATTCTTTCGCGACTTTGCTACTCACCGCTTCGGGACTTTAGCGATGAAAGTCTCGACCCTTTACCCTCTGATATGATGAAATGGAAAAATTCCGACACGTCTTCTACGTGGGTCCCACTATGGAACTTCCCACCTTTTTGGAGTTCTCGGACTTCGCAACTTCACGAATATGGATGCTAAGCCTTCAGCTCCTCAACCCGTGAAACCTCGATATGGTTGATCTCGTGACACGTGTCCTTCCAATTGGACGGCTCAGATTCTTTTACTATTTCGAGACTTCGCACCTCACAACCTCGCGAGTCTTGATGCAAGGGTTTTAGTTATCCAACTCACGAAACCCCGAGATGAGATCTCGTGAGTGATCCAACGGCTCCTGTTGACTTGGATTCCACGGTCCAAATTTCTCCCGAGCTTGCACTTAGAAACACTTCACCATAACCTTATTGCTCCTCTGCAAGATCTAACAGTCCTCGAGACTTTGTGAATTCCCCTCGGAGAATTCTGACAGTCCAAAACTCCCTTGATGATTTCTGCGAAATGAACACGGTGTTCTTCCATGAAATTTCTCCTTCCTGCAATAGCAGCCGCTGCGCCTTCTTACAACTCTTCAAGGCACTGACCCTCTTGAGTTTGATTGAAAAAATCCTTAAGTCCTTCGGTAGAACTTCTGCGTGCACTCCTTGTGGAAATTCTGCAAATACTTCCAAGTATTTGGGCCTCTTCAACTCTGCGCACTCCCTGCAACAGTAGTCTTTCAACAATTTTGCTTAGGTTGCAAACACTGAGACTTCTCTCATTCTACGCACTCCTTGCATGGCTCCTGTGCTTAACTTGCACTTCTGCGAGGATGAGAATAACGTTATCTCTTCTGAACTTTTCAGAGATGAAACTCTGGATTCTTGTCAATGCACTCCTTGCGGACAACTTCACTGCACTCCTTGCAAGAACTCTTGCTCAGATAGAGAAACAATTGAAACTCATTCCTTACTCTCTCTCAGACTTCAAACACAAACCATGAAATCATATACACAGCATATAAAGAAAATGTATAACAGAAAGTAAACATCCATGAGCATAACATTCAACATGCATACACAGAGAACAATACGACACCATGAATTTGAATCGAAGCTCTTTCTATTAATTCAAATCTCTGTACATGAGTGTTTTCAACTACAGCTCTCTGCTTCTGCTCTCCTATGTTTTCTTCTCATAATAATCTTACAACTATACAATGAGGGTGTCTATATCCCATTTCCCTCCTCGCTCTAAACTATCTAATCTAAGGATTTTAAATCTACCTACTTACATTTACGATTATAAATGCCTCTTAGTCCTTCAGACAAGAGAGGCATGCTCAAGGTCTAATTACAATCTACCATTACACCCTTTCTTAATTATTTCATTTAAGTTTGGTGCATCCAACTTCAAAACATTCAAACAATTCATCATGTGCCAAAATGCGTTGGTGTTTGCCCCACGCTCGATTGTGGTTGGCGATGCTCCTGCATCATACTCCCTCACTTGAAAATTTTCATGGGCTCCTATCCATGAGCTCTCGCATGGTTTTTCCATGCTTCTAGATCTCTGCTTCATTTTCCTATCTAGCATATTCAACTGGATGTCCCTTCCATTTGACCAAGCATTCAAAATATTCTTTTTTTCTGGTCTTCTTGCTGACTCTTTTGTCCAGTATGGCTTCCATCTATGGTTTCTATGCAACTGGCATCTGTTTAGTCCACTGAACCATTGGTTTTTCATCACTCGTTCCTGCTTCCTCATCTTTGTATAGGTACAAATATAAGACATTGAATATCGAAGAAATTTCGATCCCATCGGGTAATTCAATCTCATAAGCATTTGCCCTAAATTTCTTCAAGATCTTACATGGTCTGATCTTCTTCATCTTCAGTTTGTTATATGTCCCTTTCGAGAACCTTTCCTTTCTGAGATGTGCCAGAATCAAGTCACCAACCTCAAATTGAAGTTTTCTCCTATGTTGATCTTCTCTATGCTTATACTCCTCGCTCGAGTTTTTCAATCGCTCCTTCACCTGGCTGTGAAGTTCCTTAATCGCTTCTGCGAAATCCTCTGCACTCCTAGTTGCATTCTGTTCTAAATCCCTCGGTTCAGCTACTCCTCTTGGATACATCCCATAAACAATATGGAATGGACTCTGCCCCGTGCTTCTGTTGATTGAATCATTATAAGAAAATTCCACCTATGGAAGAATATTGTCCCACTGACTGTGGTGTTTTGTCACCAAACTCCTCAGCAAGTCTCCCAAACTTCTATTCGCAACTTCTGTCTGTCCATCCATCTGAAGACGATAAGATGAACTAAATGACAATTTTGTTCCCAACTTTTTCCATAAGGTTCTCCAGAAGTGTCCCACAAACTTGGTGTCTCGATCCGAAACTATGCTCCTTGGTAAGCCATGAATTCGAATGAACTCTTTGACAAACAGATTCACAATGTGAGTTGTATCACTGGTTTTCTGACATGGTATGAAGTGTTCCATCTTAGAAAATCTGTCCACCACTACAAAGATTGAGTCAAACCCTCTTTTTGTTCTTGGTAAACCCAATATGACATCCATGCTTACTGCATCCCATGGCCTGTCAGGTATGGGTAACGGTTGATAAAAGCCTTCATTCTGTCTCTTCCCTTTTGAATGCTGAAAAATTCTACACCTGTCCACGAATATTTTGATGTTTGCTCGCATTCCTGGACAAAAATATGACTCATTCAACTTTGCGAACATCTTGTTCTGACCAAAATGTCCAGCCAATCCTCCACTATGTTTCTCCTTCAGCAAATTCTCCCTCCTGGAGAATTTTGGAATACAAAGCTAATTACCTTTAAACAGTAATCCTTCCTGGATCATGTATTCTGTCCATTGACTTCTGTCTCAGAGAATTGGATTCTCAGTTGCTTCATACACCTCTTTAAAATCTGGATCATCTCTGTACATGTCCCTGAGATCATCAAAACCCAGTGTTTTAACTCTGAACTTTTGCAACAGCAAACATTTCCTGCTCAAAGCATCAGCAACCTTGTTAGCAGTTCCAGAAATATGCTTAGTTACAAAAGTAAAGTTTTGCATGTATTCAACCCATTTAACATGTCTTTGATTCAACTTCTCCTGTTGAGTCACAAATTGCAAAGCATGATTGTCACTATATAAGAAAAACTTCTTCGGGATTAAGTAATGCCTCCATTTCTTCAATGCCTGAATAATAGCATAGAACTCCTTGTCACACGTGGAGTATTTCACTTTCGCTTCATTCAACTTCTCGCTGAAGTATGTTATCAGCCTGTTTTCTTGGCTCAAGACTACCCCTATTGCAAATCCACTTGCATCACATTTTACTTGAAATGTCTTTTGGAAATCAGGCAACACCAGAATTGGTTGTTCCATAATTTTCCTTTTCAACAAATTGAGGCTTTTCTCAGCCTCTTTCATCCAGTGAATAGACTTATGTCTCTTATTCACTGTGTCCATCATCGGTGCACTAATTCCACTTAAATTCATGATGAATTTTCGGTAGAAACTAGCTAATCCATGAAAACTTCAAACTTCAAATATATTTTTTGGCGATGGCCAATTCTTAATTACCTCCACCTTATCTGGATCCATCCTCAACTTATCTGCAGAAATAACAAACCCCAAATAAATGAGCTCTGTCTTCATGAATGAGGATTTCTTCATGTTTATCAGTAGCTTCTCTTGTTGTAACCTCTTCATCACTGTAGCCAAATGTTTCAGATGCTCTACCTTTGTTTTACTAAAAATCAGTATGTCATCAAGATACACAATGACAAATTTTCCGATGAAGTCCTTCAGGACTTCATTCATCAATGTCATGAAAGTACTCAGCGTGTTTGTTAAACCAAACAACATGACAAGCCATTCGTATAACCCTTCATTGGTTTTGAATGTTTTCTTCCATTCATCACCTTCTTTCATACGAATCTGGTGATATCCACTTTTCAAATCAATCTTCGAAAAAAATTTGGCTCCACTCAAACAATACATCAGATCATCCATCCTTGGCAATGGAAATTTGTACCTGATGGTTATCTTGTTGATCACTCTCGAATCAGTACACATCCTCCAGCCTCCGTCTTTATTCAGACTGAGCACTGTCGGAACAGCACATGGACTCAATCTTTCTCTAACCAAACCTTTGTCAAAAAAATCCTGGACTTGTCTTTTGACCTCTTCATTCTCCTGCGACGTCAATCTGTACACTGTGTTGTTTGGAAAACTAGCTCCAGGTCAATTTGATGACTTATACTTCTAATCTGTGGGAACAAACAAGGTAGTTCGTTTGCTACTATGTCAGCGAACTCTTCCAACAGTTTCTGAACCTCTTCTGGTAAATCATCTACCCTTGTGTTGGTTAAAACAATTTTTGGCTTCCTAACCATAATGAATTGTGGTTCCTCCTTCTTCTTAACCTATGTAAGAAGTTCCTTCCCACTCATGAGAAGTACAGTGTTGCTTACTTCAGGTTTCACCTCTTTGTCCTTGATTGGAAGCAACATGTGAGTTCTCCCATTCTTCTCTAGGGTGTATGTGTTCTTCCTCCCATCATGAATCACATTTCTGTCATATTACCATGGTCTACACAGCAATAGATGACAAACATCCATGGGAATGACATCACACAAAATCTTATCATTATATCCTCCTATTTTAAACTCAACTAAACATTGCTTAGTGACATTTACCTGATGTCCTTTTTGCAACCACGAAACTCTGTATGGGCTTGGATGATCAATCGTCTCCAGCTCCAGTTTTTCTACCATCTCTGTTGAAATGAGATTATCCGTGCTACCACTGTCCACAATGACTTTGCATACCCTGTCCTTGGTCTTGCAAGCGGTCTGAAAAATTCTGTTCTTTTGGACCAAAATCTCCACCTCCTTCTCTGGTGTCAAAAGAAATTTTCGCATCATCAACGATCTTCCGCCTTCAACATCCTCTACCTCAACATTCTACCTCTATGCTTCAGCGATGTCAGTTTCACCACCTTCTTTCTTCTTATCTGTACATTCATAAGATTTATGTCCATTCTTTCCACATGTGAAGCATTTCACCACTCAACCTCTTCCTCTTCCTCTACCTATGGTACGAGGAAAAATGTTTCCGTCAGCATACTGGCCTCTCTTATCAGCATACTTCCTTCTCTATCTATCATATTTCCCTTTCTATGAACTTCCACCTCTCTCAGTTTGAGTCTGAGGTTTCTTCCAGTCTTCCTTGGGTTTCTGATTTCTATCTTGGGAAACTGATTTTCCTCTGGGCTGACTTCTGCCTCGGCCTCTTTGACCTTGTTTTCGGCTCAGCTTCTCTTCATCTTTTAGAGCCATCTGATAAGCATCTTCCACCGTTCGGATGGTCATCATGCTCATCTCATCTTGAATGTCATATCTCAGACCATTCATATACCTAGTAGCCTTTTCATCATCACTTTCACGATGACCTACTCTGATGTTCAGCTTGTAGAATTCTTCAGTGTACTCCTTTATTATCATCAACTTCTATCTCAAATTTTGCATTCTCTGAAACAGAATAATTTGGTAATCCCTGGGTATGAATTTTTCCTTCATCTTCGCGATCATCCTATCCCAACTCTTGATTTTCTTCTTGCCTTTGCAGTGTATGTCATCTTGTAGCTCATCCCACCACAATACTGCATGTCCTTTCAATCTTGTGACAACATGTTTGACCTTTTTATCTTCCTCAACATCTTCATAGTCAAAATATGTGTCCAGAGCTCTAATCCAGTCTAGAAGCTCTTCAGCATCCAAGTTTCCTTCATATACTGGAATGTCCATTTTTACCTTAGCACCCATTCTTGCAACAGCCCTAATCAGGCGTTCATTTGCTGAATCTTCTGCTGTGACTTATTCTTCATCATGTCTAGCTTCATTTTCACTTTCGAAATCACTGACATCCCCAGCACCAGCTATGTGCCTCTGTTTTATTTCCATGTCTATGAATCTGGCATGTAGTTCATGTATATCCCTTTCCATGGCTGGATTTGGCACCTGCCTACCCCTTCTTTCTGTCATTTCCCTATCCTCTGGCGGATTAGGTGTTTGTCTATCTCTTCTTCTCGGCGGCATAGCTGAGATTTTCTTTCTCACTTTCCCTGTCTGAAATATACAAACAGAGTCAACCTCTGATACCACAACTGACGCAGACCTATCAGCCCTCGGGTTGAGATCCCCTCACAGGATCGTTCTTTAACCCCTTCGAGCTGGATTAGCTCTTTCAGATCCCTTGCTGGAATCTCTTTTCAAACTGATCCACAGGTCCTTTTCACGGCTCGCAATCTCGCAAGTTCGCAAGTCGTGACTCCCGACTCTTCCTTCTCAAATCTGCGATACCTGAGATCGAGAAATAAGTATAGCCCTTTCTTCCATCAACGCCCTCCTTGCATGACGAATTGGCTAGGATAAGCGCTACCACTCCTCACCTCTCGCACCTTTGAGAGTTCAAAGGTCCAACCTTGGAACCTTTCTGTCCCGAGCCCCCGAGAAGCGATATTGACTTTTCTCCTCTCGTTCTCACTACTCACGACTTTGCGAGTCGAAGGCTTAAACTTTCATTCCCTTATCTCCCGAGTCCCCAAGACATGAGAGGTCAATGGGGTATTGACTCCTCCAAATGTGTGATGTGTGTCTGTCGGTCTACTTCTCGGGCCCACTTTGTGGTTCCACCATGTGTCCCTCGTGCCTGGCTTTTCGGCACTTCGCGACTTCTGCAATTGAACACAACTCCTTTCAACCTCTGAACCCCTGAATATGTGAAATATAATGGGGTCCCTAATCCAACGGTCCTCCCGTGACCTGGATCCAACGGTTGTTCATGCTCCTCACGATTTCGTGACTTCGTGACTCAAAGCACCCAAGTTCTGGAGTTTCACCCTGTGAACCTCTGAGTTCGTGAGATCCTTAGATCTCTGCCACCTCTCCTCCTCCAATGGATGGCTTAGATTCTTTCATGACTTCGCTACTTTCCACTTCGGGACTTTCGGGATGAAAGTATCGACCCTTTACCCTCTAATATGTCGAAATGGAGAAATTCTGACACGTCTTCTACGTGGGTCCCACGATGAAACTTCCCACATTTTTGGAGTTCTCAAACTTCGCAACTTCACGAATCTGGATGCTAAGCCTTCAGCTCCTCAACCCGTGAAACCCCGATAAGGTTGATCTCGTGACACGTGTTCTTCCAATCAGATGGCTCAGATTCTTTCGCTATTTTGGGAATTTTCACCTCGCTACCTTGCAAGTCTTGATGCAAGGGTTTCAGTTCTCCAACTCACGAAACCCTGAGATGAGATCTCGTGAGTGATCCAATGGCTCCTGTTGACTTGGATTCCATGGTCCAAATTTATTTTGAGCTTGCGCTTAGAAACACTTCACCATAACCTTCTTTCTCCTCTGCAAGATCTAACGGTCCTCGAGACTTCGCAAATTCCCCTCGGAGAATTTCGACCGTCCAAAACTCCTGTGACGATTTCTGCGAAATGAACATGGTGTTCTTCCATGAAATTTCTCCTTCTTGCAACAGTAGTCACTGCACCTTCTTACAACTCTTCAAGGCACTAACCCTCTTGAGTTTGATTGAAAAAATCCGTAAGTCCTTCAGTAGAACTTCTGTGCGCACTCCTTGTGGAAATTCTGCAAATACTTATAAGTATTTGGGCCTCTTCGACTCTGTGCACTCCCTGTGACAGCAGTCTTTCAACAATTTCACTCAGGTTGCAAACATTGATACTTATCTCGACCTGTGCACTCCTTGCACGACTCCTGTGCTTAACTTGCACTTCTGTGAGGATGAGACTAACGTTATCTCTTCTGAGCTTTTCAGAGATGAAACTCTGGATTCTTTTCAATGCACTCCTTGCGGACAACTTCACTGCACTCCTTGTAGGAACTCTTGCTCAGATAGAGAAACAATTGAAACTCATTTCTTACTCTCTCTCAGACTTCAAACATAAAGCATGAAATCATATACACAACATATAAAGAAAATGTATAACAAAAGCTAAACATCCATGAGCATAACATTCAACATGCATACATAGAGAACAATACGACACCATGAATTTGAATCGAAGCTCTTTCTATTAATTCAAATCTATGTACATGAGTGTTTTCAACTACAGCTCTCGGCTTCCGCTCTCCTATGCTTTCTTCTCATAATAATCTTACAACTATACAATGAAGGTCTCTATATCCCATTTCCCTCCTCGCTCTAAACTGTCTAATCTAAGAATTTTAAATCTACCTACTTACATTTACTATTATAAATACCTCTTAGTCCTTCAGACGAGAGCAGGATGCTCAAGGTCTGATTACAATCTACCAATATGCCCTTTCTTAATTATCTCATTTAATTTTGGTGCATCCAACTTCAAAACATTAAAACAATTCATCATGTGCCAAAATGTGTTAGCATTTGCCCCATGCTCGCTTGTGGTTGGCGATGCTCCTGCATCACATGGCCACATGACTAATGTGTAGGCCAATATAGATTGTAGCTATGAATAATACACAACAGATCTACATCTCAAAATCATCAAAAGATATACAAATACAATGTGATATGAATCTTCAGGAGGCATCAATGGCTGTAGCTGGAGATGATAGCTTCATTAACTCAAGCAATATAGTCAAGATCTTCATAACTCAGGTAGGAGTATAATGGGAGTGTAAAAATCACTATCCTAAGGTCTTCAACAAGCCATCATAGAAATAATAGAGGATCTCAATTATGAGGTACGTAACTTCATTGATTCTGAATGTACACTTGACAAGACTCTCGGGATGGCTGACTGATGAAGGTCAAGAGACTTATTGTAGAAAGGTCGACTCATGTTGTAAGACATTCCCTTGGAATAGAGCATCACATATGAAAATACTCAAGAATCATGTTATTTACATAAGCTTGTGGCACATGAGGTGCCACCAACTCTCCATGTGTTTGGAAGAGTAACCAAATGGAGGAGGACACAACTCTATGTAACAAGAACAACTTCCTAAGGCCATACTAAATCCCCAAGTGCTTTGCAGAATGGACTGAAGGATGTGCTTTGTCCAAGGGTTACTAGATTGCTACTAGTAAAAGAGAATGTTTTCTCGTCCCCTCTTTTTGGAATATTTTTTTTTTTCCTTTTCATACTTTTAACGAGCTTGAAAAATAATAAAAGAATGCTACGTTACAAAGGAGGAACGAGAGTCGCGGGAAAGAAAAATAGTTCCAAGCGCATGGAACATACTGATGCTTAGTGCAAGGAGACATGTGCAGGATAAGGACACTCAGGAAAATTCCTCCATGGGTCAAGGTGTCAGAACGCAAAGGAACAAATGTTGCAAGGCTTTCACCTATGGAATGCTATAAAATTTTAGCAACAACAAAATGGAGATGACATTAGGAAAAAGATGCAAGAGTGAGATATGTAATGCGATTTGCAGATTGACACAATGAACCTCCTTCAATGTAAAGTTTTACGATCCCATAGAAGGTAAGCTCAATGTTTTTTTCACTTTTAGAGAGTTTGTAAAAACCAGTAAAAGAAGACTCCATAGTGAATTTTTTCATAAGTTTAGTCTCCGAGGTCCAAAATAGAATAAAATCATACCAAGGAGAACTCTTCTAGTCACTAGGGCAAGAGTATTCATTTTTCGTACATAGTCCACTCAGTCTGTAAAAGGGTTAAATTTATACTGAAAGGACGTCTCTTAAAAACCATTTTAACGAGTGTGACAGAGACAACATCACTCAGCTATATTTTCAATTTCAAGGATTTTTAAAAGAGATTAACTATAGACTCACTCGTCTATTTTCGTAATTTAGTCCCCTAAGCCTGAAAAAGTATAAAACATAACATAGGAGAACTCTCCCAATGATACATGTCTCGCGAGGTGTACCTTTTTCCCGGTTAATCTATTGGCTGGAAAAAGGGATAAACTTATGCCAAAAAGATGTTCCTTCTGGACGAATTGACGAGTGTGAAAGAAACAAAGTCACTTGATGATCTTTTCTTGTTTAGGGATTCTGAAAAGGGTTTAAATAAGACTCCAAGGGGTTTCATTTTTCATAAATAATCTCCAAGGCCCGAAAAAATGATAAACCAAAACCAGAGAGATTGGCCCTTTTTTCAAAAATTTAGTCTCTTAGGCCCAAAAAAGGGTTAAACTTACACCTGAGAATACTCCCCTAGAGAAATTTAGCTCCTAGGGAGTACCTTTTTCATAAAATTATCTATCCGAACCGAAACATGGTAAACTATCATCGAACAAATGTGCCTTCAAATTTCACTTTGACGAGCGTGAAGGGAAACAAGATCGCTCGACAATATTTTGAATTTTAGAGAGTCTGGAAAGGGCTTCAAGAAGACTCCAAGGGGGCTCTTTTCCTTAAGTAATATCAACGAGGACAAAAAGGATAAATAATTTCTCATTAGATATTTATTTCAAAGTTTAAGTGAGCTTGAAAGACAACAAACCATGCTCTTGGGGAGTCCCTTCGGTATAGGCCAGAAAAAGATGAAGAAGAAGGATGAGGCTTCAACACAAAGTCATGGTGGGACTAAAGGGACTCCCAAGCCTACAGAAGACTCGCAGCATGGATTTGATAATGAAAGACAAGGAT
>JASDQU010099769.1:605811-682157 GCA_032191745.1 Picea mariana | reverse complement strand
CATCAAAATAACAAGATCACTGAGAAATACACATTCACAAGAGACACAACATTTATCCTGGGAAACCCTCTAGGGGAAGAAAACCCAGCAAAAACTTCCTTATCATAAATAGCTTATACAATGTTCAAGAGATAACTCAAACCAATATAGATAGTCCTCTCCAAGAGATGCGCTACTCTTCTCCCTCTCTCCAACTGGTAATTGCAGCTTGCCTCATAAGAGAATGAGCAAGTGAATTGTGTGTTTGAAGTGAGGCACTAGCCTCTTATTTATATCAGACTGTCACGTGTGAAAGGTCACAACTGGCAGGGCTGACCTCTAACTCTGGGTGGGTAAACCCACCTTTAATTAATTCCGGGTCTTCCATTATAACTGCTGGGGTCGACTTCTTATTCTGCACTTTGTAATTGTACAATGACCAATCCGCAAAAGGGGATTTGGTCCTTATACAATTGTCGACATGATTAATCCTCAATGGGGATTAATCCAATAACAAAAATAATAATAATGACAAGATTAATCCTCNTTGAACAATTGTCTAGCACATTTACGAGTCAGCGAAATTTTTCTTCATCAGTAGCATCATCATTCTCGAAGGAATGATATCATCATCTGCATCAAACATGTATCAGTAAAAATGATAACTCATTACAGCACTAGGCTGTCACATCACAATACTACACTAGCTCAATGTCACAGTGGTTAAGCTGGTAGCTTAGTGTCAGTCACATCTTGCTTTACGTCTAACAACTAGGTCAAAAGAAAGTAATATCATCATCTTGCTTTACGTCTAACAACTAGGTCAGAAGCGAGGAATCACAGCGTCATGCTTTACGTCTAACAACTAGGTCAGAAGCATGACTCATCTTGCTTTACGTCTAACAACGAGGTCAAAAGCAAGGAACACATCAACATCTCGCTTTACGTCTAACAACGAGGTCAAAAGTGAGGAATCATCAATGTTATGCTTTACGTCTAACAACTAGGTCAGAAGCATAACTCATCTTTCTTTACGTCTAACAACGAGGTCAGAAGCAAGGATCACACAGCATCATGCTTTACGTCTAACAGTGAGGTCAGAAGCATGACTCATCTTGCTTTACATCTAACATCTAGGTCAGAAGCAAGGAATCAACAGCGTTATGCTTTACGTCTAACAACTAGGTCAGAAGCATAACTCATCTTGTTTTACGTCTAACAATGAGGACAAAAGCAAGGATCCACAGTGTCATGCTTTACGTCTAACAACGAGGTCAGAAGCATTACTCATCTTGCTTTATGTCTAACAGCGAGGTCAAAAGCAAGGATCACACAACGTCTTGCTTTACATCTAACAGCAAGGTCAGAAGCATGACTCATCTTTCTTTATGTCTAACAGCGAGGTTAGAAGCAAGGAATACATCTACTCCCCCTTTCAGGGAAGGTCGTTTTGGACAATACCAAGCTTATCTCGAAAGTGTTCAACCTTTACACGAGATAGAGACTTAGTCATCACATCAGCAACCTGTTAATCCGTGCTAATGTACTAGAGCTTCAAGGATCCTCTCTGTACCATGTCGTGGATGAAATGATAGTGGATCTCTATGTGCTTCGACCTGTCGTGGAACACAGGATTCTCTGTCATTTTAATACATCTTTGATTGTCACATAGAATCGTTGTTGCTCTCATCTCCAAATCAAATAGGCCCGTTAGCAACTTTCGAAGCCATATAGCTTCACAGCTAGCAGAACATGTGGCAATGTACTCTGCTTCTGTTGTGCTGAGAGCAATACTAGATTTCTTCCTACTCTACCATGAGATCATAGTTGATCCCAAACTGAAACAGCATCTGGAAGTGTTTTTTCTGTCAGCAACGCTTCTTGCCCAATCTGCATCAGTATATCCACTCAGTGTGAAGTCATGATCTCCATCATAGCTGAGACCATAATCCATTGTACCTTTAAGGCACCTCATCACATGTTTTGCAGCCACTAAATGAACACGTCTGGGCTCTACCAGAAACTGACTCAAGGTGTTCACTGCAAAACAGATGTCTGGTCTGGTGTTCGTCAGGTACATCAGCGATCCAATAATCTATCTGTACAGAGTGGCATCTATCAAATCTGACGAAGTATCGACCAGCAGCTTCAGCTTCGCTTCCATGGGTGTATTCATGGACTTGCATTATAGCATGTCGAATCTCTTTAAGATTTTGACCGTGTACTTCTCTTGGTTAAGGAAGATTCTCTCTGGACTCTGCCATACCTCAAGGCCTAAGAAGTAATGCATTAGGCCAAGGTATTTCATTTCAAATTCAACGGCAAGTCTCTGTTTACAATCAGTGATGAGCTTTTCTTCTCTAGTTAAGAATAAGTCATCCACATATAGTAATATTATTATTGGTTCATTATCCATAATCTTGAAGTAGAGATTTGAATCTGCTTTACCCTTGGTAAATCCCAAGCTCATGAAGAAACTGTCAATACGGCCATACCAAGCTCTGAGAGCTTGCTTCAATCCGTATAAGGCTTTCTTCAATCGACAGACATGAGACTTCCTGTCTTCAACCTCAAATCCTTGGGGTTACTCTATATACACTTCCTCTTCGATAACACCATTCAGAAAAGATGTCTACACATCCATCTGGTGCAGCTTTCATTTCATCTTGGCAGCAAGAGCTATAATGGTTCTGATCAAAGTGTATCTGGCCACAGGAGTGAATGTCTCTTCATAGTCGATTCCTTCCTTCTGGGAAAACCCACGAGCGACAAATCTTGCTTTATATTTCTCAATACTTCCATCAGCAGCATGTTTTATTTTGAAGATCCATCTATAGGATACCCCATCTTTATTCTTCGATCTCGAAACTATTTCCCATACTTCCTTCTTCATTATGGATTGGTATTCCTCTGTCATGGCATCTACCCATTATTTTCTCTGAATGGATTCTTCAGAGCAGGTAGGCTATTCATCTGGGAGAACACATATCAAATCCATGTAACTAGAGAATGGCTTTGGTCTTTTCACGTGACTCGAGGTTCCTTCTAGAACACCATACTTCTCTCCATCTTGAATAAGCTCTCTTGCCCAAGCAGGCTTTGTTTTATGTGAGAAGGTCATTTGAGGAGGTTCTTGAACTTCTGTGATATCATGATCTTCAGGAGTCTCCTCA
Source organism: Picea mariana (assembly GCA_032191745.1). Classification (NCBI taxonomy): domain Eukaryota; kingdom Viridiplantae; phylum Streptophyta; class Pinopsida; order Pinales; family Pinaceae; genus Picea; species Picea mariana. The sequence continues at coordinate 679,005 of JASDQU010099769.1, read as the reverse complement.
TCAGAGGAAGCTATGACTTCCCTTATAGGTTCTGCAGCTCTGGGAACTTCCCTCACGGACTCTGTCGTCCTGGGATTTACAGGTTCCTGGCTTCTTTCGGGTGAACATCTCTTATGGGGTCTTGAACCCAAGTGCACTATGGGATAGTCTGTTCTGCACATAAACAGTTGCCATAGCTGCTTCTGCCCATAAGCACATAGGAAGATCCTGATCATGAATCATGGTCTTCACAGCTTCCATAATCGTTCTGTTCTTCCTTTCAGCTACACCATTTTTTTGGGGATTATAGGGAGTAGTTAGTTCCCTCTTGATCCAGACATCTCTGTAGAAGCTTACAAACTCCTTCGAGGTATAGTCTCCTCCATTATCTGACCTGAGTATATTAATATTTCTTTTGGAGAGATTCTCTATCAAGGCTTTGAATTCCTTGAATTTACCGCTAATGGAGGATGATGGCATTGGGCCACACACGTCAGAATGGATGAGTTCCAATGCTCCTTCTGCTTTGTTGTCCCTCTTTGCAAAAGGGGTTCTTGATGTTCTTCCCTTGCGCACATCCATTTCATATGCCTTCCTGATCAACCTTGAGTTCTGGTAAACCTGTGACAGCTTTGCATATGTAAGGTAGGGCCTTGTAGTTGATGTGGGCCAATCTTCTAGAGTTCGCATGGATTCTTCAATAGCGTGGGTCATGGCATCTTCTGAGTGACCCACCTTCTTCTTTTCCACTAATGATTGCTTCATATACGGTCTCTCCTTTAGCATGTTTCCTTCTGCAACCTTCGCTATAGCTTCGTTATGTGACCTGGAGCAAGGTCAACAAAACAACAAGCAAGAATAATATCCTTCTTGATAATATAAAGCAATAGCACGAACAATCATCACAGTAGCTCCTTTAGAGCTATCACTTATAATTTATAGTAAGTAAAGATTAAAGGTNATCCTTCTTGATAATATAAAGCAATAGCACGAACAATCATCACAGTAGCTCCTTTAGAGCTATCACTTATAATTTATCGTAAGTAAAGATTAAAGGTAAGGAATACAATACGAAATGAGGTCAACACTCTCATAGTGTTGTGACCAAGCATTCTTCCATAGTAACCTGGAACTAACACACGAGGTTTCTCCTAGAGGAGGTGTTAGTCATATCAGACAAAGTATTCTCACATGTTTTCAAGTATAATACTTTACGACGACTGTTATCTCAACTAAATTCATTAGCTTGTCATGTGTACCTTTGAATCTTGATTAATCAAACCCGGAGCCTTGTCCTCAAGAGTGAGTGCTTGCTTTTCTTCCAAGTCTCCTTCACTCAAGTGACGAGTACTTTCTTCAACCTGTCTGTTGTACTAAGACAATATGCTATCTTGACAAAAGGTTAGGTTAGAGGATAATCTCTATGATCAACTTTTAATCCTTCTAATGATTTGATAATAGCTTCAACATGATCAAGATAATTTCATAACAAATAGATGCATATTAGAATAATCACACCTGGGTTGCATCATTCCTCTGAATGTGTTGGATCTTGAGATCCTTCTGGATCTATTGCAAAAGATCCCTTCTCCTGCAAATACTCTTTAGGGTTTAACCATTAACCATATGTCAGTACATACCTCGGATAGCATTTGCAGGTAGTGGCTCCATCTGGTAGCAGCAGTAATCATTACCAAAAACTTCAAGAGTGATTGCAACTGGTTCTACGACTACAACTGCAATAGGTACTGCAACTGCAACAGGTACTGCAACTGCAACTTAGGGTTTTATGAGGAAACCCTAATTTTTCAAGCTTCGAATTTTGAAATTCTGATCCAGGGGATAGATGCGCTGGGTTGAGGCGAGTTAGCTAGTGCAGCCGAAATTTTGAAAATCCAACTTTTACCCCTTCAAATCTGATCTGCGGATTTCTGGACTCGTGCTTCTAGTTTTCTGGTACTTTTGGTACTCTCGTACTTCTGGTACTTCTGGTACTCTGGTTTTCTGGTTTTCTGGTACTTTGTAAAACTAGGGTTTCACTTTTCGGGAGATCTAGCCACTGAAAAGGTGCGCTCTAAGTGCCAAAATGATCCTTGGGGGAGGGCACAACTTTCTAGGAGGTTAGGGAGTTGAAAATACTCACTTTTGCAAAACCCTAATTTTTGGGTACGGTAACAGTGACGTTTTTCCTCTTACAAATTGTGCTTCCTTCAGGTTGGATCTGACACCATGTTAATGTTTATGCCATTATTATAGTTCTTTGCATTTCAATAGATAAGAGCATCATAAGAACAAGATCACTGAGAAATACACATTCACAAGAGACACAACATTTATCATGGGAAACCCTCTAGGGGAAGAAAACCTAGCAAAAAATTCCTTATCATAAATAGCTTATACAATGTTCAAGAGATAACTCAAACCAATACAGATAGTCCTCTCCAAGAGATGCACCACTCTTCTCCCTCTCTCCAACTGGTAATTGCATCTTGCCTCATAAGAGAATGAGCAAGTGAGTTGTGTGTTTGAAGTGAGGCGCTAGCCTCTTATTTATATCAGACTGGCATGTGTGAAAGGTCACAACTAGCATGGCCGACCTCTCAGTCTGGGTGGGTAAACCCACCTTTAATTAATTCTAGGTATTCCATTATAACTGTTTGGGCCGACTTCTTGTTCTACACTTTGTAATTGTCCGATGTCCAATCCGAAAAAGGGGATTTGGTCCTTATACAATTGTCGACATGATTAATCCTCAATGGGGATTAATCCAATCACAAAAATAATAATAATGACATGATTAATCCTCAATGGGGATTTAATCCAATAATAAAAATAATAAGAATGCTCTTCGCAGTTACGTTATTTCAACACTCCCCCTTAACAAGAAGGGTATTCTTCATCAGGATCAGGCGAGAGAGGTCTGCATCATTAGTGACATCTGGAGGACAGTATCGTCAATATCATATTGAACAATTGTATAGCACATTTACAAGTCATCGGAAGTTTTCTTCATCAGCAGCATCACCATTCTCGAAGGAATGCTATCATCATCTGTATCAAACATGTATCAGTAAAAATGATACCTCATTACAGCACTAGGTTGTCACATCACAATACTACACTAGCTCAATGTCACAGCGGTTAAGCTGGTAGCTCAGTGTCAGTCACATCTTGCTTTACGTCTAACAACTAGATCAGAAGTAAGTAATATCATCATCTCGCTTTATGTCTAACAACTAGGTTAGAAGCGATGAATCACAGCGTGATGCTTTACGTCTAAAAACTAGGTCAGAAGCATGACTCATCTTGCTTTACGTCTAACAACGAGGTCAGAAGCAAGGAACACATCAACATCTCGCTTTACGTCTAACAATGAGGTCAGAAGCAAGGAATCATCAGCATTATGCTTTACGTCTAACAACTAGGTCAGAAGCATAACTCATCTTGCTTTACGTCTAACAACGAGGTCAGAAGCAATGATCACACAGTGTCATGCTTTACGTCTAACAGTGAGGTCAGAAGCATGACTCATCTTTCTTTACGTCTAACAACAAGGTCAAAAGCAAGGAATCAGCAGCGTTATTCTTTACGTCTAACAACTAGGTCAGAAGAATAACTCATCTTGCTTTACGTCTAACAATGAGGTCAGAAGCAAGGATCACACAGCGTCATGCTTTACGTCTAACAACGAGGTCAGAACCATGACTCATCTTGCTTTACATCTAACAGCGAGGTCAGAAGCAAGGATCACAGGACGTCATGCTTTACGTCTAACAGCGAGGTCAGAAGCATGACTCATCTTTCTTTACGTCTAACAGCGAGGTCAGGAGCAAGGAATACATCTACTCCCCCTTTCAGGGAAGGTCCTTTCGAACAATACCAATCTTATCTCGAAAGTGTTCAACCTTTACCCGAGATAGAGGCTTAGTCATCACATCAGCAACTTGTTCATCCGTGCTAATGTACTGGAGCTTCAAGGCTCCTCTCTGTACCATGTCGCGGATGAAATGATAGCAGATCTCTATGTGCTTCAACCTGTCGTGGAACATAGGATTCTCTTTCATTTTAATACAGCTTTGATTGTCACATAGAATCGCGGTTGCTCTCATCTCCAAATCAAATAGGCCTGTCAGCAACTTTCGAAGCCATATAGCTTCGCAGCTAGCAGAACATGCGGCAATGTACTCTACTTCCACTGTGTTGAGAGCAATACTAGATTGCTTCCTACTCTACCATGAGATCATAGCTTATCCCAAACTGAAACAGCATACGGAAGTGCTTTTTCTGTCAGCAACGCTTCTTGCCCAATCTGCATCAGTATATCCACTCAGTGTGAAGTCATGATCTCCATCATAGCTGAGACCATAATCCATTGTACCTTTAAGGTACCTCATCACATGTTTTGCAGCCACTAAATGAACACGTCTGGGCTCTACCAGAAACTGACTCAAGGTGTTCACTGCAAAACAGATGTCTGGTCTGGTGATCGTCAGGTACATCAGACTCTCTTCAAGGATTACAAACTTCAAACAATATCTCCAAACGGACCTGGCAAATGATGAAAAAATATACCAGGAAGTTTTTGGTACATTTTCTACTAAAATATCTAATATGAATGACATGCAAAGGAGAGAGGATAATCTCCCATAAAAAATTAGATTAAGGCATACAAATGTTGGATGGTTAAAAAGGATTCAATGTTTAAAGTAATTACTTGAGAAATGTGATTGCATAAATGGAAAAAGGGGTGATTTATTTCTACAACTTCTTGATTTGACAAAAGTGATGAGGGACCCACATTTAATAATGGATTCAATTCTAGTCTACATGGAACAGTTATAAGAACATATGGATGCTTTAAAGGTTGCATGGGAAAATTAATTTAATGAAATCATTGAATACTCGAAGGAGGAAATAGAAAAATGGTTGATTCATTATGTAAACAAGAACGATGAGGTTGAATACATTTTCATCAGCTCAGTTTTAACATAAGGGATGTTGAGAAAGAATAGTTCAATGCTAATAATAAACACGAGACAACAGTTGCTCCCATGTAGGAGTATATCGAAGTATGGTTAAAGAAAGCATCGATAAAGATAATTGAACCAGATCAACCAAATTTAGTTACAACTACTAGGGAACCTCTAGTCGAAGACTCTATAAAAAGCACCTCGGAAAGAAAATAGAAGATGGTTCTTTCCATCATAGTAAATCAAGTAATCGCACTATTTATTTTTCTCAGTTGGTAGTCACCCATCCTTTCTTGTTTCAAAATCTACGAAAACCAAAGGTTGATCCTAACTATTTTCCTTTTCTGTCTTCCAGGTCTTTCTTTAATTTCATGGTCCCCAGGAGCCCAATCCCAGTCCTCTTTGAAGGACGAATGATTTTTTACTTTTCATGAACATTTAAGACATCACTTTTTTAATACGAGCATTTGTATATTTTTTTAAGGATCCCCAGAGAACTATTTGGGGCATTACATTAGTGATTTCTCAGAATTTGATTTTAAGCATGAGGTTTCAAATGTATTTCCTACCAAAATCGTTTTTTATTCTAATGTGGTAATCATGTCAAGTTCTTTGTTAATGTGAACCATTTTCTGATCTTATCCAATGATGTGTTATTTTGATTATGCTATGATGGAAATGTTATATTTTTAGATCCCTTATCTTTATGGTTTATTGTATTGTATTATATTGTGAAATACTCTTACCATCAATAAGTCTGGTCTTTTCTCAAGCTTTCCTTTCATGTGAATAATTATTTTCTATAAACCTAGTCCTTTATAATCTTCTTTTGTAAAATATGGATTATCAATAGAGGAGTACCACCTATTTAAAGACATAGGGGGATTTATCCTCATCATGTTATCTTAAAGATATTAAAACCATATTTTTTATCAACATACATGAACTTCCTGCTTCTAGTTTCTCCTTCAATACAACTTCTACTTCTTCTTCTGATGAGTGGCTTATTGATCCTGGAGCATCTTATCATATGGTTAAGGATAAATCCATTTTTTCTGCTCTAAATGAATGTAACAACAAACAAATATTTGTTGGTGATGGTAGATCTCTTGGTGTTGTAGGGTTTGGAACAGTTCAGGTAGATAATGGTCATTTCAATAATGTATTATGTGTTCCAAGTATTTCTTCCAACCTTCTATTAGAGTATCAGATCAATCATTCTTGTGAAGGTAAAATTGTAGAGATTTCACCTCATCAAGTTGTAATTAAGGATTTAAAAGATCATAAGCATGTCCTAGCAACTAGAATTGTTGATGATATTACTAGGTTGTACAAGTTTGACAACTTTGGGTCATCATATTTTCCATCGATTTGTGTTGCTCATAGAGATGACTTGAGCAAACTTTGGCATGAGCAGTTTAGTCATCTAAACTATAATTCATTGCAGCAACTATGTAATGAATATATGGTGACTAGTCTTCCTCTCGTTTCTTGAATAGATGGTGTTTGTGTCGGTTGTGTTCTCGACAAACATTATTGGGAATTTTTTGACAAACGTGCTTCTTGGCATGCCTTGGCCCCTTTGCAGCTTGTTCACAGTGATTTGTGTGGTCCACTTTCTTCTCCTTCTTTCTCTAGGTGAAATTATTTCTTAACTTTCATTGATGACTTCTCCATATGCACTTGGGTTTACTTCTTAAAACTTAAGAGTGAAGTTTTTGACAAGTTTTTTGACTACAAATCCCTTGTAGAAAAAAAATCTAAACATCAACCTTAAAGGTTAAGAACAGATAATGGAGGCAAATATGTGAACAATAAATTTACAAGTTACTACACTGCACAAGGAATTCAAATGCAACATATTGTTCCATATACACCACACCAAAATGGTGTTGTTGAAAGAAAGAATCGCACATTAAAAGAAATGGATAATTCTATGATCTAATCTAAGGGATTAATTCTTCATTATTGGGTGGAAGCCATCAACTATGTAAATTATATAGTAAATCGCATTCCTGTAAAGGCTTTAAAAAATATAACACCAAAAGAAGCATGGAATAAAATTAACCCAGTTGTAAGCCACTTTCATATATTTGGTAGAGTGGAATGGGATCACATTCCTGATGAGAAAGGGAAATCATTGCAGCCTAAAGTGAGAAGTGAATTTTTGTTGGATATTCTGAAGATGTCAAAGGCTATCGAATTCTTCAACCTCATTCCAATGAAATTATTATTAGAAGAGATGTTAAATTTGATAAAAATCTCTTGGCATGCGAGTATAATTCAGCGTTTGTGCCATCTTTGACCTACGATCCATCTTCAACGTTTGTTCCATCTTCTATTCCTATTATGGTTTCTTCTTCAGATGATGATGACAGTGAGGATGAAAATACAACTCCTCCTTATCACCTTACTCCAGATGAGTCTATTGAACATGAACATGCACCAGCACCGCTATTTCTAAGATGGGTCTATTCAACACAAGAATTAGCTAGTGATCTTGACGGTGATCCTTCATATCAATGTCAAACACGTTGATAGTTCCAGTGAACCTCTTCTCTTTTGGATCAAGTTTCAGAGACATGTGATCTAGAAACATTTGTAAAATCTTCAGGCCATCCAGATTGGTACATGGAAATGAATGAACAATATTGTTCCTTAATGGCGAATGATACTTGGGATCTTGTACCTCTTTTGAAAGGAAGAAAACTTGTCAAAACTAAATGGGTGTATAGAACTAAGTATGCATCATATGGAAGTGTTGAAATACATGAGGCTCAGTTACTTTCCAAAGGGTTCTCTCAAGTTGAAGGCATGGACTATAATGAAACCTTTGCCTCTGTAACCAAAATGAATTCCATCTGCCTTGTTCTATCCCTTGTTGGCTCACATAAATGGGAGGTCCATCAGATGGATCTTGAATCTTCCTTCTTGCATGGGAATTTTCAATAAGAAATATACATGGAACAACCCCCTGGCTATGTCCAAAATGACTCCAACCTTGTTTCTCTCCTTAATAAATATTTTTATGGTCTTAAGCAAGCTCCTTGAGCTTGGTATACCAAGATGGACAATTTTCTTCTTGACACCAGCTTTTTTAGATGGCATTCTAACTCTAATGTCTATACCAAGAAAGTATCCCAAGCCATCTCATAACACTTGTTCTTTATGTTGATGACCTTATCCTCACTAGTAGTGCCCCTAAACTTTTAACCCATGTGAAATCCAACCTTAAAAAGAAATTTGAAATGACAAACTTAGGCTACTTGCATTATTTCCTTGGCCTACAAGTATTACAAACCAAGGAAGGAATTTTTCTTTCCTAGTCTAAGTATGCTTGTGACCTTCTTCATTGCTTTCACATGGACGATTCTAAACCAGCCCCTTATCCCTTCATATTTGGAGTCAAACTTGTTGCCACTTGTACTACTCCCAAAGTTGATGCCACTTTGTACCATCAGTTAGTTGGTAGCCTCTTATATTTGACTCATACCCATCCTGATATTTCCTTTGTTGTTGATCTTGTTGCTTGATATATGAAAACACCCCATGAAATCCATTGGAATGCAACTAAAAGGATACTTCACTATGTTCAGGGTACAGTTCAGTTTGGGATACATTACAATTCATTAGGGACTACTTTCTTGGTTGGCTTCACTGACTCATATTGGGTCCGCGACCCTAATGATCAAACGTCTATTGCAGGTTATGTTTTCATCCTTGATTGTATACCTATCACTTGGGCTTGTAAGAAACAACAAGCTATTGATCTTTCTTCAGCAAAAGCATAGTATCGAGCAATGGTTAATGCACGTCAAGAATCCTTGTGGTTTTGATAGATCCTTTCGGAGTTTGTATTTCAGCAGGGTTGAAGATTAAAATTGTCGAGGAAGTTTTTCCCGCAAAGTGTTGCTAAAGCCTATTATTATAAACACTAATAATACTAGTAGGTAGGACCCCCTTGAACTATTGAAAATCAGATCTATTCATTTTTTATGTTGTGATGATGTGCGACACAGCTTACATGGTTGATGAGATATTGTTGTTATTGGTTATGATTTGAGCTTATGAACTGTTGATTCTTGATGTTACTACAACCTATGCTATTCATTAATATCATTGCTATATGTTCTTATCACACCTACACAACAAGCAGGTTAGTGAAATTACATGAAGGACAGTTTTGAGAAAGGCAAAAATACTATAACAAATGCAAAGAAAAGGGATCTAATTCTGCAATTTTACTATACTATATGAAAACAATTGGAAAGAAACGAGAAACAATTGCAAAGGGGAAGAATTTAAAGCTATCTACATGCATGAAATACTTAACAATTATTGTTAAATCCTAGCTAACAAGTAAATGGTTATGTAATTGTGATTGAATTTTTATTACGCATATGGTATGAAATGTTGGTGGTGCATTTGGCAAGGTTATACTGTTAATGGTTATGCAATGATTAATTGAATTATGTGGTCGATATACATATGGTATATTTGGATAGATTTAATGTCGGTGGCTCATTTGACAAGGTAATGGGAGTTAATGGTTATGCGATTTTGTTTCAGTTATATAATAAGGAATTGGATATATGATGTGGAGAACGCATTTGGCAAGTAATATGTGCAGATTCCAATGCAAATTTAAATTAATGGTGTTAATTAAGATTTTGTTGGCATGTACTAATGAGTTAATGAATTGTGGGTGGAGGCGACGTGCATTTACTGCACGTCACCTTTACCCCTCCCGTTAGCCGCCACCCTATTCGGGTTGTTGTTTGATCTTTTTGTTGTGTTTATGCTATGAATTGTTAGCAGAGAGGAACCGCTCAGCCAGCTTGTGTTTTAAGGAATTTGATTACAGGTATGTTTTTTTTTTGGCCATTCGTGACTCTGCTCTGGTTATGAAATGATTATTGGCTCAGGTGTATTGGTTTGTGTTTTCCTAAGTATTTCAATTGGTAAATTTGTGTTCTTGAAATGAATGGTTCTTCCTGCCATGATATTGAATTCATAGAATTTATTGGTCATCCTGTGTGGTAACTCTATGTTATCCTTGTTGGTTTAGTTGGAGGGTTTTTGTTTGGTCTTGGGTGGATAGCTATCTTCGCACTTTTGTCACTAAATCCAGTCTTTGGCTTTTATGGGTTTAAGGGTTGAAGGAATTTTGCATCATTGTGTTTTGTTCACTTGGGCATTGGTTGATTGCACCACTAGGGGTCATGAAATGAGGTTCATGTTCTTCCTCAGCCCTATCTTCATCTCTGTGATGGGATTGTTCGCTCGAAGAACATGAGGTTTATACCTTGCATGCGTTAAATAGCATTGCCAGGTTGGATTAAAGCTTCACCTTATGTTGTGTCCCCCTATCATGGATTTGTTACCACGAATGAGTCTCTTTGGGTATACACTGTTGGCCTCGGGTTTTCACCGTTATCAGAGTGGTTCTGCTCTCCCTATGTTGGATATGGAAAAAACCTTAGCCCTCTTGTCTAAATATTAATAGAGAAGACCAGCCTGGCCTCTTGGGTTTACTACTTAGTTATTGTTGGATGGTTGTATAATTTTCGACTAGTTCAAATACAGGCTCGCCCAGTTGGTCATGTGACAATCATGTTGGTTGGTATATAGTCACTACCTCTGTTATAACAGTGGTAAACCCTACATTGTCGATTGCACTTTCAAAGTACACACAGTCGCTCTCTTTATAACTCAGTATTGTTTAATGTAAAGGGCCACTGCCCCAATTCGAATTGATGCATGGGTATCACAGCTTGTTAGGTCAATTGATTTTATGACGGTGATGAATTTATTGGTTGATACACAATCACTGGTATTTCTGCATTAAGGATTGTTTAGATGGTATTGGTTACAAATGCTTGATGTTTCTAACACATGTCGTGTTGTGTGTATGGTGTTTTCACACAATGAAATAATGGTCATGGTAATTGTGGTTTTCTTTTGGGGCCGAATGATTATTGAACCGGATAACTGTAGAAACTATATCCATTGTATCTGTATGATTGTTTGATTAAATAATACTGAGTTTTCATAGCATAGTTGATTGCAGTTGGTCTAAATCGAAGCAATATCATATTAGATTGATATCTCAACTCGATGCGTTGAGTTATTGTTGTGATTGTGTGTTTGGTTTGTAAAATAGAGATGTTGCATCGTGGTGTTTTGGTGGCTGCGCACTGTGTGTAGTATGGATAGCTTGGTTTTCACACTCAGGGATACTCAAATAGCTTTAAACATGTTTATTTGTTGCAATCGATCACTTTTTAAAGCAGGCATGTTGTTGATGACAGTCGTGTTGGATGGATGGCCCAGCTTTTTAAAGTCACATTGAATTGGGATAGCACAGTTACAGAGTTACACTTGCATGATTGAATTATTTTGCACATAGCTTGTTTGGAGTGGTGGATGTTGTATGTCTTTTTAAATGTCAACTCGGGCATTGCAATTTGATCTTTATTATTGGGTGTACTACCTCTATATATGTTAATGAATATCATTGTGTTTAAATGATAGGCCCGATTGTAGTGATAGTCTGACTACATTGTTAATTTTGGAAATGTGAATTGGAGTATATTTGTTGATTGAAGTAATGTATGGGTAGCAGTTCATTTTGATGGTTTACAGATTGGAAATGGGTACTGTTAAAAAATTATTATAAAATGACAAGTATGTAAATAAAAGGAACAGAACCCCTTACAAATTGTGTGGAATGTTGAAATATTGTAACTGCAAAGGGTATTCTATTTATTATTGATGCATTATTCATTAGATCAATCCCCTTTTGTGGATTGATCATGTCGGGTATTATAAATGACCAAATCCCCTTTTGCAGATTGGTCAAACCTTAATTTTAATGGGCTAAATGAGAAGTCGGCTCAGCCAGAATATATAAAAGTGGTTATAGCCACCCAGAATGAGAAGTCGACACAGCCAGTGAAAAGACACCCCAGTTCACACGTGCCAGATTGTATAAATAAGAGAGGCTAGCACCTCATTTGTTCACTCACTCACTTGATGATAAAAGCGCAAGTATGGAGCTACAGTTGGAGAAGAAGAGAGAGAGAGAGGCGCATTCTTGGGAGAGGACTTTATATATTTGTTTGAGTTATCTCTTGGCATTGTATTGGCTATCTATATTAAGGAAGTTTTTGTTGGGTTTTCTCCCCCATGAGGGTTTCCCAGGATAAATGATGTGTCTCTTGTGATTGTGTATTTCTCAGTGATCATATCTATGCTATGGTTATCTAATGAAATAAAATAAACCTAATAATAGCTTAAACCTTAACATGGTATCAGAGCTAAGCTGAAGAGAGCATCTCGCACAAGAGAAAGTGAAAAATGTCATTGTTGTCATACATGCAAATTAGGGATTTTTATTGAAGAAGTATTTCAGCCCCAAAACCATCTAGAAAAGTGTGTCCTTCCTCAAGGATCACTTTGGCATCCTCAGCGCAAATTTTCAGTGGCTAGATCTCTCGGAAAGTGAAACCCTAGTTTTCACAAAGTGCTAGAAGTACCAGAAAACCAGAGTATCAGAAGCACCACAAATACCAGAGTACCAGAAGTACCAGAAAACCAGAATAATCGATCCAAAAATCCATTGGTCATCTATCCCCTGGATCATAATTTCAATATTTGAAGTTTGAAAAATTAGGGTTTCCTCATAAAACCCTAAGTTGTAGTTGCAGTTGCAGTTGCAGTCTCAAAATCAGTTGTAGTATCAATTTCAATTGCAGTATTAGTTGAAGTATCAGTCGTAGTACTAGTTGCAGTCACCCTTGAAGTTTTTAAGAGTTGGTGATCATTGTCGTTGCTACCAGATGGTGCCACTACCTGAAAATGCTATTAGAGGTATGTACTCACACATGTTTAAATGGTTAAGATTCAAAGGGTATTTGTAGGAGAAGGGATCTCTTGCCATAGATCCAGAAGGATCTCAAGATCCAACACATTCAAAGGAATAATGCAACACAGATTTGATTATTCTAATATGCATCTATTTGTTATGACATTATTTTGATCTAAATTGCATGTTGAAGTTATGTCCATCATACTAACCTTTGGTCCAATTAAATTCAAGGTATTAGACAGATTAAATTTGAGATCATAGAGTTTATTCTCTAACCCAACCTTCTGTCAAGATAGAATATTGTCCTAGTACAAAAGACAGGTTGAAGAAAGAACTCATCATCTTGAATAAAGGAGAAGAAAAACAACACATTCTTGAAGACGTGGCTCCAGGTCCCAGGTTTGATTAAGTTGATAATATTCAAAGTTGCACATGACAAGTTACAAGTAAACACTATAGTTGAGATAGCAGTCCTTGAAAATTTTTATACTTGGTAGCATGTGAGTATATTGAGATAAATGCTTAATGTAATCATTTTCCTGATACAAACTAACATCTCCTCTAGGAGAAATCTCTTGTGTTAGTTCCAGGTTTCCATGGAGGAATGTTTGATCACAACACTATAAGAGTGTTGACCTCATTTCGTATTGTATTTCTCACTTTTTATCTTTACTTCAGGCAGGTCACAAGTGATAGCTCTAAAGGAGCTATTGTGATGATTATTTGTGATATTGTTCTATTATCAAAGGAGTATTATTCTTGCTTTTTGTTTTGTTGACCCTGTTTCAGGTCACAGGTGATAATCCTGAGAAAACTATAGTGAAGGTTGCAAGAAGAAAACATATTAGATGAGATATGAAGCAGACTATGTGCATGACCATACAAACTCATGGACCAAAGAAGATGAAGAAGAAGTTATCTCTTGAGATTTAGAGTCTCTCATATGAAGATTGATTGAAAGGAGAAGAAGTCTCCAAAGATGATCGAACATTAGAACGGGAAGCAAATCTTGTTTGAAGCCTGACTCTGTATTTAGATTTGGTATTCAATACCAAGTATACCATGCAAGAGATAATGACGTCCTTGTAGAATCAGAAGAAATTGAGAGTAAGCCTGATCTCAAAAAGGATCGGATGAAGAGACAACTTACAGGACTGGGAGACAGATGTCATGAGAAGACTAGATCATAGCTTCATAAATTTCTAGGAGATATGAAATCTCCTAGGAAGATTCCCTTGTTTCAGTAACAGAGAAGGAAGCCAGTCAGAAAGACTAGGATATGGATTCTTCTGTGAGACTAGAAGAGAAGTCAGTATTGACTTCCAAGATTGATCTATACAGATCAAGCATGTTGCAGATGTACAAATCCTGATGTGTATCTAGATGATTCTCCCAGCAAGAGGGAGAATACTATGCCGAGACACTTATTGAAGAAATAGTTCCAGTATTTATGAAGACAACCAGAACAACCATGATTCATATATAGTATGAGATGCAGGGGGAGAAATCCCCATATTTAAAATTGAGTGGCAGTTGGTGCAATACATTAGTTGGGTCGTGGAAACATAACTATGATAAAAGATAGTGTTACCTCCATGAAAGAATAAGAGCTATATTCAGTATCAGTTATTGAGCCACTCTCACTTTCAGATGAAGTTGTTACCATGATGGAGTAGAGGAGTTACTCCCAGATTTCAGCAACCATAGTGAGAATGGAGCAACCATTCTCAGCTTTAGAGTAGGTGCAAGTGCAGAGTCCCAGTTCCAGAAGGAACAGCTGCAAAAAGAGGAGAGGACATGCTCTCAATCAGTGAGACAGATAGTGCTTTGCAGAAAGCACATAGAGCCAGCACGTGATTGTACAGATTGAGTTGCAGCTGAGTAAGTGTACCATATTGGTACAATGTAATGAGAAAATTTGATTTGAATATTGAAGATAGAAAGACTCATTTCTGCAAGTTGAAGAAGGATATGTACGTGTTGATGCAAGCTCCTAGAGCTTGATATGGAAGAATTGACAGTTTCCTGACAAGCTTGGGCTTTACCAAGAGTAAAGTTGATTCTAACCTCTACTTCAAGGTTATGAATGATGAGTCGGTGATATTGTTGTTGTATGTGGATGACTTACTCTTAACTAGAGAAGAAAATCTCATCACCGAATGTAAAAAGAAGCTCGAGATGAAATACCTTGGCCTAATGCATTATTCCTTAGGTCTTGAGGTATGGCAGAGCCCAGAGAGAATCTTCCTTAACCAAGGGAAGTATGCAGTTGAAATCCTGAAGAGATTTGATATGTTGGAGTGCAAGTCCATGAATACACCCATGGAAACGAAGTTGAAGCTTATGGCCAACACTTCATCAGAATTGATTGATGCCACACTGTATAGACAGATCATTGGATCGTTGATGTCTTTGACGAACACCAGACCAGATATTTGTTTTGTCGTGAACACTTTGAGTCATTTTCTGGTAGAACCCAGACATGTTCACCTAGTTTCTGCAAAACATGTGATGAGGTAGCTTAAGGGTACATTAGATTATGGTCTCAGTTATAATGGAGATCATAATTTCACACTGAGTGGGTACACTGATTCAGATTGGGCTGGAAGTGTCTCTGACAGGAAGATCACTTCAGGATGTTGTTTTAGTTTGAGATCATCCATGATCTCATGGCAGAATAGGAAGCAATCAAGCATTGCTCTCAGTACAGCAGAAGCATAATACATTGTTGTGTGTTCTGCCAGTTGTGAAGCCATATGGCTTTGTAAGTTGTTGACTAGTCTATTCAATCTAGATATGGAAGCAAACACGATCCTATGTGATAACCAGAGCTGTATAAAGATGACAGAGAATCATGTATTTCATGAAAAGTTGAAACACATAGAGATTTGATACCATTACATCTGTGACATGGTGCAGAGAGGAGCCATAAATATCCAATATGTTAGCACGGATGAACAGGTTGTCGATGTGTTGACCAAGCCTCTATCTCATGTAAAGTTTGAGCACTTTCTAGATAAGCTTGGTATAGTCTGAAAGGACCTCCCTCGATAGGGGGATTAGTGTTGTGTTGATATGCCAACCTTGTGCTATGCTTCCAGCTTAATTGTTGTGTGGTGATGCAAGCCTAGTGTTGTGCTTACAGCTTAATTGTTGTGTGGTGATGCCAGCCTAGTGTTGTGCTTCCAGCTTAATTGTTGTTTAGTGATGTTATCCTAGTGTTGTGCTTCCAGCTTAATTGTTGTGTTGTTATTCTATCTTAATTTTTGTGTTGAGATTCCATCTTTATTGTTGTGTTGTGATTCCAGCTTAATTGTTGTGTTGAGATTCCATCTTAATTGTTGTGTTGTGATTTCATCTTAATTGTTGTGTTGAGATTCTAGCTTAATTGTTGTGTTGTGATTCTAGCTTAATTGTTGTGTTGAGATTCCAGCTTAATTGTTGTGTTGTGATTCCAGCTTAATTGTTGTGTTGAGATTCCAGCTTAATTGTTGTGTTGTGATTCTAGCTTAATTGTTGTGTTGAGATTCCATCTTAATGGTTGTGTTGTGATTCCATCTTAATTTTTATGATGATGTGTCAGCCTCGTGTTGTGATGATGTGCCAGCCACGTGCTATGATGATGTGACAGCTTAAGTGTTGTGATTCCAACCTCGTGCTAATGACATGCCATCCTCATGTTGTGATGATGTGCCAGCCTCGTGCTGTGATGATGTGTTTCCAACTTCGTGATGTGATGTCAGCCTCGTGTCGATGACTCTCAGCGTAGTGTTGATGTTGATGATGCTCCAGCCTTCATGCTATGATGTTGTTGTTGTTGATGATGATGATGCTCCAACCTTTGTGTTGTGATATTGTTTCTTTTGATGTTGTATCATCCTTGTGTTGTTATTGATGATGATGATGTATTAGTGTTATACTAATCCATGTTGATGTAGTTTATGATGATGATGCCACTTCAGCTTCCTACTAAAGTTGATGATGATGATGCCACTTCAGCTTATTGCTAAAGATGATGATGATGATGCCACTTCAGCTTCTTGCTAAAGATGATGATGATGATGGCACTTCAGCGCCTTGATGAAGATGATTATGATGATGATGATGTTATTTCATATTTCATGCCAAAGATGATGATATTACTTTATCCTCACGCTGAAGATGATGATGTTGTTACCTTAGCCTCATGTTGATGATACCATTCCAACTCCCTACTGTGAATGATGATACTGATGATGAGAAAAAACTTTCGATGATTTGTAGATATGCCAGTCAATGTTCCAAGATGTGGTTGATGATGTTGCCCTCTCTCTCGCCTGATGTTGTTGTAGAATACCCTTCTTGTTAATGGGGAGTGTTGAAATATTGTAATTGCAAAGAGTATTCTAGTTAATATTGATGTATTATTCATTAGATCAATCCCCTTTTGTGGATTGATCATGTCGGGTATTATAAATGACCAAATCCCCTTTTGTGGATTGGTCAAAACCTAATTATAATGGGCTAAATGAGAATTCGGCTCAGCTGGAATATATAAAAGTGGTTATAACCACCCAGAATGAGAAGTCGGCCCGACCAGTGAAAAGACACTCACTCACTCTGATGATCAGAGCGCAAGTCTAGAGCTGCAATTGGAGAAGAAGAGAGAGAGAGAGAGGCACATATTTGGAGAGGAATTTATGTATTTGTTTGAGTTATCTCTTGGCATTGTATTGGCTATCTATATTAAGGAATTTTTTGTTGGGTTTTCTCCCCCATGAGGGTTTCCCAAGATAAATGATGTGTCTCTTGTGATTGTGTATTTCTCAGTGATCCTATTTATGCTATGGTTATCTAACGAAATAAAAGAAACCTAATAATAGCTTAAACCTTAACATGGAATACATATTGTCTTGTGGTGGCACTATGTTGGATATTTGATTGTGAACAGTGAACTAGTTAATTGCACAAGAATTGTTATTTGGTCAAAATGATTGATGGTTGACGCATCTCTTCTCACAGAATGTTTTTTGGATCACTTAATTAATTTCATGAACAGTAATCATCTTTCTTCCCTTCCATGATTTCATTTTTTGCTAATTACAAATCCCATCACCTTCCCATTTCATTTTTTCACTCCCTATTCTGAGATTGATTACAGTCAAGAGAATTTTGGTGTTAAGACAGTTGAAAGTGGCAATGTCTTGTGTGGATTGCAATGATGTTTTATTGGTTTTATTTTCAGTTGATTGTCGTTGTCATTGAGCAGTGACCATGTCTTTTTCCCCTCTCATTATATCATATTTTCGCTCAATACAAACCCCTCACATATCCCATAACCCTTTTTCACCCCCTGCTCATTGATTAACAGTAAAACAATTTGTATGGATTGGATTGCATGAGTCTGATACATTGTTGAGCCAAATCTATTACATATTTTTAAGAGTTTTCATGGATGATTATTTAAAAGACTATTTGCTAATCGATCATGCATGCAGGATGAGTTTTTTCCGTCGAGGTATCCATGTCCAAGGAAACAAAGGTAGAGGTAATTGAAACTGAGGCCCAAGAAGGCCTTGGTTCTCCATACATTTTGACGTTGATTCACAAGAGCTTGTCCAATTGTTTCATGCCGGATTCTTCAATTGGATTGGGCAGGGAATAGTCCAACCTAGGCCTGAAAGGGATCCTTTCCAAGCCATGCAAGCCCCTAGTATCCACGTACCTCCTCATGTCTCGTTACAACCTGAGGTCCCTGAAAATTAAGGATGGCAGGAGATTGTCCACCCGCTAGTCTCCCAACATCGTGGTTGGCCCAACTTATCCTTGCATGTTCCTCTGCATTTTAACCCCATTTCCCAAGCTGCCCCTGACCACTTGCCAGTGAAATCCTCCCATTCTAGCGAGAGATTGAAAACAGAGGCTCGCCATGCCCTTAATAAAGGGAAATCCATTGTTGCCCCTTCCTCACCCTCCAATGGCTCTGGAAAATCTGTGTCTTCCCGGATGCATTTGAGGGATGATTGTTCACACGTGATCAGAAAGATTATGCCTAAAGGATCTACACAGCCAAAGGAAAATTCAGAGGTGACAGCAGCAATCAAGGAAGGGTTTCATCGCAGACTAGGAAATATGGATTTTGATTTTTTATCTTATCTATTGTTTTATGACAGTTGACTTCAACGACCTTTGGACAGCGTGTTTTATTTTGGATATATGAGTATTATTTTTGAAATAATTTCAAATTTCATGAGCTAAAATTGCCAAAAGTGAATATGTTGATGGGAGACACAAGGAGGTGTGTTTTTCTTAACAAATGGTTATGTTATGATTGTTATGATTGTTATGAACTAAAGGGAGTCACAAGGGGTCCCACCTACTAGTTATTATTATTTGTTACCCTTATTATAATTATTACTCTTCCCCCTAACTAAAGTTAGTTGAGTCTTTTAATTAACTTAACTAATGAGTTGGTTCAACTACTTCAACCAATTCCAATTTATTAAAGGAAAAAGGAAAGGGAGGATAGAAGCATAAGCATGCTAAGGTTTTCTCTTTGATTTTATATTGAGATAGTTCAGTTTTCATTCATTCATATATTCATCACAAGCCTAATTATATTTTATGATAGCAGGGTCTTATTGTAGACAACAATATTCAAGGCTAAATCAAATCATTCAGACACTTGTTTTTCAGAGGTGTTGATCTATCTTTGATAGTTTGTGTAGACTTTTTTGTTTGTGAATTAGTTTTCATGACTGATAAAGGCTATTGTGCAGAGTCAAGTGGGAAACAATCTGTGGCAAGCTGATCCATCTTTTAGAGTTCAGTTTTGGTTTTCTGTTAGAGGTCCTTTTGTATGTTCCATCAAGGATGTCTAAGTTTGACTTTGGTCCAAGATTTATGTATGATATTTTGTAAAAGAAAATCATGGGATGAAAACCTTCAGCAAGTAAATCATGTATTACAAACACTCTGAAGACATAAGTGGCAGGCAAACTTGTCCAAATGTTCATTCACATGACATCCATTTGCTACCTTGGATTCGGCATTGACAGACAAGGAGTTCGAGTGGATCCTTAAAAAGTGGAGATTGTACAGAATTGGCAGCAACCCAAGAACCTTCCAGAGCTACATAGCTTCTTGGGTATGGTCAACTTCTATAGACATTTTGTTCCAGGTTTCTCACACCTAGCCACTCATGGTTTAAAGATAATTTGAAGAAACAGGTCTTCTCCCGGACCAAGATGGAAAATGACTCTTTGGTGAATTGGAATGAAATAAAGGATTGCTTTATGTCTCTTCTGTCTTGATTATCACCTTGGTGTCTTTACTTATGTTCTTACATTTATTTCAGCAACTGTTATATTCAAAAAATTACATAAAAAGTGAATTTCCAGCAAGCTTTTTGTTGATAAAAGACTAGCCTAAGCACTCGTAATTAATACTTGTGAGTTAGGATGTTATTTTTGTTGGCTATAAACATAGGGTGATATTCTCGTCTACTTTGATTTAGCCAAGTAAAGTCTGAAAATAATTGAGTAAAATCATTTCATATATTTTCCTCAACATTTATTTGGCGACCATACTGGGGAGATCTTCGATATCTCTCTGGTTAATTTTTTATACTCGATTTTCATCGATACATCTTTATTTTCTGAAATTAATTCTTTGACTGTTTCCCTATTAATGACTTTTCCTGTTGCAAGGCAGCCCAATATCGAGCCCGGTCTTCAAGACCAGACCAGCATTGCTTTGAACCTGTTTAACTCCATTCTAGACACTGCTAATACCCGTGCTGAACTTAACCATTCTTGGGCAGCAATTGAACGAGATATTAGTGGTCAAGAACAATTGGAGGATAGATGTAGATAGCCTAGAAGTCAGCAGTAACCCTTTGTTTCTTCAATCTTTGGCCTTTCTTTCATGTCCTTAGACTCTCATGCTTCTAGAAGAAGAAGAGACTTGTCACTTGAAATCAATCCTATTGTTGAAATAGGAAGAAGAAACATTGTGTTATCTGCCCAACAAAGTGATATAAGGAGAACTTTATCTGATTCATCCAGCTCGTATTTCTTTCCCTCATCTATCATTCATAAGATGGCATCTAGTGGTGGCTATGGTGGCACTGGAAGTGCTCCATCTTCTCAATCTTCATTTTCATCAATAATTGGTAGCTTATATAGCCACCATATTCTTGTACAATCTACCACAAACCCCACCAAATTCATTAAAAATTATGGGCTTTTTCAATTCGAAGAAGACGCCACAACCACAATGTGGCATGTGTCCTCTCCTCTTAACCTAGCACCTGCTACTCATCCACTTCAAAATTTTAAAGAGCACCTTCCTAAGTTTTCAGGAAATAACATTGTCAGTACAAATGAACACCTGGTGGCATTTTCTAATGCTTGTCATAACATAGGGGTCAACGACAACGATACTTGCATGCGCCTATTTGTCAATTCCTTGGAAGGAAAGGTTGCGGTCGACTTCTTTGACCTTCCTCCTAAGATCATGTCTACTTGGGAGGAGTTAATCTATTGGTTTTGATCCACTTATGGGTAATCCAAAAGCCCTCCCGAGAAGTTAAGGGAATATAATAAAGTCATTTATAAATATGGCGAGACCATCAAGTCTTTGAACTTGTGTTTCACCAAGTTGTACAATCAAATCCCGAACTTATCTGCCCCCAAAACCAAGACGCTTTTGTGCATTACTACAATGCATTTCCTTCTCCCTATCATCATAGGCTTGAGGAAAAATCCATTGATAATCTCGGTTCCTCTCTACATACTTGTTCAGAGTATGAAGAACAGCTTTAAAGAACTAGTCTTCCCCAGGGATAATCAGTTAGACAGACAGACATGTCCACTCTCTTACAGCTATTACATTATATGAACAATCGTATGATAGCATTTGAGCGGAAGGGTACTATCTCCCCTCTCACCCCTGGAGCTTCATCCTCTTCTGCACTCCCTTTTAGAAATCCATTTGAAAACAATTTTCATCCTAAAGCTATCCTACCTCCAAGTTGGTGTAACTTTTGCGAGGAACAGCATGAAGAAACCACATGTGAGGTAAAGAAGAGTGCCAGAGATAAGATCTTTGGTAAAATACCAGAAGCTACTATCATTGTCCTAGATTTTGCAGAGCCAGAAGATGTCATGGTCATCAATACTAGGAACAAATCCTATGCCCCCAAAGGCAAATTTGACCCTCCTCGCAGTTCTTCTAGCCCGAGTTCATCCTCAACCACTACTACGCTCCAAGTTCCTAAAGTTATCGAGAGTCAAGGAATCACTCCCCCTCGCTCCTCTTCCAAATAAAATATCTTGAATCAATTGGCCAACATCAAAGCAGATGCGACCCTCCTAGACATGGTTGTCATCCTTGAACAACAGATGCATCTAAAACAATTCATGGAAAAAAAGCTTCCGTTGTAGCCAATATTTTTGAAGAGGTAAATGAAGAGGATTCTTCTGTAAATAAAGTAGGTGTATATAAATTTAGATACCTTGTAAAAAATCCCCCTTTTATATTTATGTAAATATCATGGATAATATTGCCCATTGTTGCCTCATCGATGGTGGTTCAGGCCCAAGTGTGATGTCAAATATTATTATGAAAGAGATAGGCTTGTCTTGTACAAATGAAAACGCCAGAAGCATGCTCTCCTATAATAGTCTACAACAAACAACCATAGGTGATATTAAGGATGTGACCTTGGTTTTATGCGCTCATCCTGAGATAAGGACAAATCTCAGCATTCAGGTGATTGATATGCTTGTAATCAATTACTCAATTATCTTGGGGAGATATTGGCAAGCCTTAACAGGTGGATACCTCTCGCTCAATGGGACACATTTATACATTCCTCATAATGGTAAGAATATTATAGTCCTTAGAGAGGGAATAATTTCACCCTACATAGTGAGTGTTCCACAATCTAGCGTAAACTATATCGAATAAGACCTAGGAGTGTATTCCATCTTTGTTGAAGAGGATAATATTCCTTTGGAAAGAATTGATTTAGGTGATGATTTATGGCATATGCACTTTGATGGTTCACACTCTAAAGAAGGTAATAGGGCTGGTATTAACTTGGTTTCCCCTACAGGAAAAAATCATAATATGTCATACAGGTTGGAGTTTGCTTGTACAAACAATGTCGTTGAATTTGAAGCTTTATTATTAGGCATTGAGAATGCCCTTAATCTTGGTTGTGGTCACCTTTTAGTTTTCGGAAATTCTTAGCTTATTGTGAACCTTATACGTAAGACATTCTCTCCTATAGACAAGTTGATGCAACGGTACTCCCAAACTATTTGGGTACTTGTCTCGAACCTTCTATCTTTCAACATCACTCATGTTAAGAAGGAGTTGAATTCAATGGCTGGTCGATTAGTTGTCTTTGCAGCCTCTCCTAATCATCAACTTTTGTCTCAGAGACCTGATTGTGCTTTTATATCTCTACATCGTCCATATATTCCTGATAGTGAAAGATCTTGGGAGGTCCTCCCTCATGATGGAAGCATTTGTGTTGTCATTCAAAATGAACCTCTTAAGCCCGAGGAAATTATATCTGTAGAAAATAATAAGATTCCTAAGGGCTTGAATCCTCTTGAGAGTTTGTTTACTTTGAGTGTTGTAGGCAATAAAGAAAAACAAGAAGAAGAGTAGTTACGGAAGAAGGTGATTGAAACCATCCTCCTAAACATTAGGACATTTGAACCTTCAACGAATATTAAAATAAATGCCCAATGTTATGATAAAGTAGAGATGAGGTTCACCGAGCTACTTGTTGAACCCCAAAAGGATTTTTCTTGGTTTTATGAGGATCTCCGTGGTTTTGATCCTGGTCCTGTTCAGCATATTATGAAACTAGCTAGGCAAAAACAAGAACTTGTTAACTCTGCACTAGAAGCACCCTTTCTAAGGGAATTGAGAGATTTCTTAAGGGCTGGAATGTTTTTTTTCAGCCCACCTTGAATGGGTCTCAATTTTGCAATCGGCCTTGAGGACCACTAATAATAACATAACTTGTATTAGTCTTCGAACTTTCAGGCAAGCGATTATGAGAAATCCCTTTCCCCCTCTCAATATGGAAATGTTTTTGCAATAGGTTGTAGAGCCACAGTTAAGACCCTTACTTGACAGTCTATTTGGTTATAAGAGAATTAAAGTAAAAGGGGAAAATGTTCACAAAACCACTTTCATTACTAATTGTGATACCATGCCTTACAAATGCTGGATTTTTAGCTTACTTGATATAGGTATTGATTTTAAAAAACCTATGCACATGACTCTTGATGAATTGTGTGTTTCAAGGGACTGATGATTACATCATATTTCCAAGTGATCGGTCCTTTCCAAATTGATTTTGTCTTGGATACTAACTCTTATATATTAAAATATTTACAGGAGCAATTGTTTCCCTACAGCGCTAACAACCCTCACTTGAAATATTACAAGGAACCAACATGAAAAGTTCTAATGTTGTCTTTATTTTGTTGTATACTAGTAGCCTAGTTGTGCTTTCATTTTTTGTGCTTCTTTTCTACGCTTACAGTACCTTGATTTCTTCCTTCTAAGTTAAGTTTTCTTTCCTTGTTGTTTTCAATTGAGTCTTTTACTGCTGTTGTTTTAATTTTTTCATTATTACTTCTGTTGTGATTTTTGTCTTTATCATCTTTTAGTGTTTGGTCAAGATAGAATGTTGGATCAATTCCGCCACAGTGAGATCAATTCATCCATTGAGATCTTAAGAGAAAGTCTATAAGTTTTCCTACTTGAAAGTTAAGAGCATATTCCAGTTGAATGATTATGCATACAGTGGTAAAAACCCCCCATACTTAACACTTTTCATCAATTATTCCCAAATTCCCGGTCATCCTTCCATTAAATCCGCTCACTTCCCCCTATTGCATAATTATTCTGGCTATGTCTTCTAAAATTATTGTTCTTGGTCTCTGAAACCATGGGTTCTGAGTTCTAAATCTGTTGGAAACAAATTTTCCTGTGGAGTCGTCAGTTTGTTGATGATTAAAATTTTCAACGAAGTTTTGCCCGCAAAGTGTTGCTAAAGCCTATTATTATAAAAACTAATAATACTAGTAGGTGGGACCCCCTTGAACTATTGAAGATCAGATATGTTCATTTTTTATGTTGTGATGATGTGCGACATGGATTACATGGTTGATGAGATACCGTTGTTATTGGTTGTGATTTGAGCTTATGAATTGTTGATTCCTAATGTTACTACAGCCTATTCTATTCATTAATATCATTTCTATATGTTCTTATCGTACCTGCACAACAAGCAGGTTAGTGAAATTACATGAAGGATGGTTTTGAGAAAGGCAAAAATACTATAACAAATGCAAAGAAAAGGGATCTAATTCTGCAATTTTACTATACTACATGCGAACAATTGGAAAGAAATGAGAAACAATTGTAAAGGTGGAGAATTTAAAGCTATCTACATGCACGAAAGACTTAACAATTATTGTTAAATTCTAGCTAACAAGTAAATGGTTATGAAATAATGATTGGATTTTTAATATGCATATGATATGAAATGTTGGTGGCGCATTTGGCAAGGTGATAGTGCTAATGGTTATGCAATGATTAATTGAATTATGTGGTCGATATACATATGGTATATTTGGATAGATTTAATGTCGATGACTCATTTGACAAGGTAATGGGCATTAATGGTTATGTGATTTTGTTTAATTTATATAATAAGGAATTGGATATATGATGTGGAGAACGCATTTGGCAAGTAATATGTGCAGATTCCAACACAAATTTAAATTAATGGTGTTAATTAAGAGTTGGTTGGCATGTATTGATGAGTAAATGAATTGTGGGTGGAGGCGACATGCATTTACTGCACGTCACCCTTACCCCTCATGTTAGCCGCCACCCTAGTCGGGCTATTGTTCGATCTTGCTGTTGTGGTTATGCTCTAAATTCTTAGCAGAGAGGAACCACTCGGCGAACTTGTCATTTAAGGAATTCGATTACAGGTATGTTCTTTTTTTGGCTATTCATGACTCTACTCTGGTTATGAAATGATTACTGGATCATGTGTATTGGTTTGTGTTTTCCTAAGTATTGCAACTGGTAAATTTGTGTTCTTGAAATTAATGGTTCTTCCTGCCATGATATTGAATTCGTAGAAGTTATTGGTCATCCTGGGTGGTAACTCTTTGTTATCCTTGTTGGTTTAGTTGGAGGGTTTTTGTTTGGTCTTGGGTGGATAGCTATCTTCGCACTTTTGTCAATAAATCTAATCTTTGGCTTTTATGGGTTTAAGGGTTGAAGGAATTATGTGTCACTATGTTTTGTTCGTTTGGGCATTGGTTGATTGCACCACTAGGGGTCACAAAATGAGGTTCATGTTCTTCCTCAACCTTGTCTTCATCTCTGTGTTGGGATTGTTCACTCAAAGAACACGAGGGTTATACCCTACATGTGTTAAATAACATTGCCAGGCCGGATTAAATATTCACCTTCTGTTGTGTCCCCCTGTCATGGATTTGTTACCTGTACATGAATGAGTCTCTCTATGTATACACCGTTGGCCTCGGGTTTTCATCATTATAAGAGTGGCTCTACTCTCCCTGTGTTGTCTATGGAACAAACCTTAGCCCTCCTATCTGAAGATTGATAGAGAAGACCAGCCTGGCCTCTTGGGTTCACTACTTGGTTATTGTTGGATGGTTGTATAATTGTCGACTAGTTCAAATACAGGCTCACCCAGTTGGTCATGTGACAGTCGTGTTGGTTGGTATATAGTCACTACCTCTATTATAACAATGGTAAACCCTACATTGTCGATTTCACTTTCAAAGTACACACAATAGCTCTCTTTATAACTCAGTATTGTTTAATTGAAAGGGCCACTGCCCCAATTCGAATTGATGAGTGGGTATGCGTGGGTGTCACAGCTTGTTAGGTCAATTGATTTTATGACAGTGATGAATTGGTTGGTTGATACACAGTCACTGGTATTTCTAGACTAAGGATTGTTTAGATGGCATTGGTTACAAATGCTTGGTGTTGCTCACACATGTCACGTTGTGTGTATGGTGTTTTAGCATAATGAAATAATGGTCATGGTAACTATGGTTTTCTTTTGGGGTCGAATGATTATTGAACCGGATGACTGTAGAAACTATATCCACGGTATCCGTATGATTGTTCAATTATATAACCCTAAGTTTTCACAGCATAGTTGATTGTAGTTGGTCTAAATCGAAGAAATATCATATTATATTGATAGCTCAACTCAATGCGTTGAGTTATTGTTGTGATTATGTGTTTGGTTTGTAAAATAGAGATGTTTCATCATGGTGTTTTGGTGGTTGTGCACTGTGTGTAGTATGGATAGCTTAGTTTTCACACTCATGGATACCCATAGAATTTTAAGCATGTTTATTTGTTGGAATCGATCACTTGTTAAAGCAGGCATGTTGTTGATGATAGTCGTGTTGGATGGATGGCCCAGCTTTTTAAAGATTTATTATGTTAGTTTTGGTGGAGGGGTGAAACCACTCCCCACACCAAACTACCCAATTTTCGATAGGGTAGTTCAGTGTACAAGTGATTCCCATAGTCACTGGCTTCACTAAACTTCCCATAAAATTAAACTTTTTTTTTATTATAAGTATTTTAAAGTTTTGCTATTTTTTTTTAAATAATATTCTTTATAATTTTTTGTTTTATATTGTTTTATATTGTTGTTATTCGATAAATCGATGAATGCATACATAAACTAATCTCCCTAGATCCACCTGGATCTAGAAAAAAACAAGATAGGACACAACGCTTTCCCTAAGTTGCTACCATTGAATTTACTACCAAAGAAGGAATGGATGACATACCTTTAGATATTGCTTCCTTATATCTCTGTCGTCCCTGCTTCGCTCTGGTGCTCTTGTGAAATCAGATCTGCAGCGACACAAACCAACCAAAGTGAAAGCAACAATTGTAGATCCAATGGAAACCTAAACATCTAATCAAGGAGTCATGTAATAAAATGCTAATGATTTTATGGGAAAGAAACATGTCACTGTATCATATTAAGTAAAAGTGGAAGATACAACCAAATTGCCTTGATGTCACAAGTTCCCTTTTGGTGGTCCTTTGTTCCAACACACACATACACTTGCTCGAAATTTGTATGAAGATGGTCCACAAAATCTTGATGGACAAATGGAGGCCTCAAGCATCAATTGTAACAGGATCCTTCACACAGTCTTCAACCTATTCTTCCAGCAATTCTTTGCTCAATATTGCTTAACCCTTTCCATGAGAAACCCATCATTATATAGGAGAAGGTGAAGTGGTTTAAAGGATGAGGATGATCCCACCAAACCAAAGAAGCCAATAGGATCACAACCATACGGATGCCACCTCACATTCTAGAAGATTCTCCTTCTAGAAGCTTTGTGAAATTATTCCTTTCCTTAGCTTCAAATGCCTCCGCACCTTGCCTATATAGTAGCCTGTGGAAACCCCGCGAGCCAAGCATAGAGCAGCCTGCGGAAATCAAGGATTTTCGCACTATGTACCAATGTCAGCCTGCGGCATCATTCTAAAAATATGCCTTGTAGGGGAGGAACTCAGTCATTTTCCTCATGCAAAAGATTCTTTTGAGAGCCTAAACACATGCTTGTATAGTCATCATCAGGGTGACCAAAATAATGTGTAACAATTGTTTTATAAACTTTACTTTATAATTTTTTTTAATTTTGTTTTTATTTTTTAGATTTTTTTACACTTGTTTTTTAGCTTTTGTTTTATATTGTTTTATAGCATGATTTTTTAATATATTTTTTTATAAAAATGTATTTTTTTTTATTTAATAATTGTTTTTTAATAATGAATCTATGTTATGTTTTCAATAATTTGTTTAAACGTCCCTGCATCGAGTGACAGGGAAGAGATCGCTCATGGGGTCATCATCCGAGGTAGACCGCCATGCGTCCCTCTCACAAGTCAGCGCTTGTAATCCCCCTCATACCCCCGTCACCTCATTAAATGGAGAGCAAGGTTAAGGTTTCAACATGTAAGTTATGGATCATTGATCCCAGCGGTCATCCTGTCCATGGCCTGTTCATAATCCTTCGACTGTACTTTGCACTCAATTAGATCATCCTTGTTTTCTGACCTTCCATTATGGATGCCCCCTCTGCATTAACTCCACTCTCTCATCACCTTCGTCTTCATGATGACGATGATGCCTATCTCTTCATCCCTACTCCATATTTTGCTTGGATCCATCACCTTCTGCTCATTATGCTCCTCCCCCGCCTCGATTGTTCCATTCCATTCTTGTTGGCACACATTCTCCCCGTTCCCCTACCCCGCTACTTTTTCATACAAGATCCAATGGCTCGTGGTCCACGATCTCGTCACGCTCGTGGAATATCAACCCAAAATATACTAGGATACTTGGGCACCCATCTTGCAGTTGTTGCAAAGGAGTCCTCAAACTCTTACATTGCCCACATGCCTCCCCACATTCAAGCTGAGATAGATCTAGTAGAAGTAGACGTTTGAATCCTTCAGCGCTTCATATATAATGATGAGGTCCTCAATTCAGTCATCTCATGGATCCCGAACATAGGGAATACTAGGTCTCAGATATCCCAGTACATGAAAACTGTTGATATCTATTGGAATATGAAGCTCATGTTGGGTCGCATTCTGGTTGATCGCAAGGATGACAAGAATGAGATCCTACTCCAGCTTGATGAAATTCAAGCTCAAATTCAACTCCATGACTACAAAATGAACCTCATGGTCAAGAAAATTGCAGGAATGGACCTCACTTGCATCACTCTACCTCATGCCCAAGTGCCACCGAATGAGGGTCAAACCTCCACTCACCTTTAATGTCATTTAGATTTCTAAAGTTGTTTTTTAGTTTGTTTTTGTCTAGAAAGTCTTAGGATTATAATTTAGCCTCATCTTTGTCAAATTAGAAAAAAACAGTAGATAGATATTTATTTTGTCTGATTAAATGTAGAGGGTATAATCAATAAAAGAGTTTGATATATCCTTAGCTGGAATACCTTGAATAGAAGTGATGGAACCGCTTTGGATTTTTTCCGTGACGGATAGGGTTTAACCTTGGTCGCTCGTGACCCCTACGCGTCAGCTCTGGTGTCCTCGCTCCAGCGTCCTTCGATGTACATGGAGGTGGCCTCAACCGATGTTGCTAGTGCCCTGGTTTGTGGGGTATCCTTATTTCATTCTAGTTGCTCGCATTCTCTCCTCAACCCCAGTTTGGGTGAGAATTCCTAATCTGCCCATGCATTTTTGGGGTTTTCCCTCTCTTGAAGCCATTGGCTCAGCATTAGGAAAGTTCCACTTCGCAAGATATGAAACTACGAGGCATAGCACCCATACTTATGCATGTATTTGCGTGGAAATGGCTTGAGTAAAGGTTTCCCAGCTAAATTTATTCTTACTGGTAAAAATTACTCTTGGCCACAGAAACTTGACTATGAGAGAGTCTCCTTGCATTGCAGATCTTTTTTTGAAACGGGTCATCTTGCATCCCATTGTCCCAAAGGGTCCAGGAAGATCAGAAAACATCAGAAATTCACTTGGTGGTTTGGATATAATGACGTCCACCAAGTAATTTCAAAATCCTGCAAAGAGCCTCCACAAGACAATGAAAAACCTTCTCAATCAGATCCTCCTATTCAAGACACTTTGTTATCTCAATACTCATGTTAGAACTCCGCTGAGAAGCTGGAGGAAGAGGCATCTACCCTCCAGGACTCAAATAAGGGACTTTGGATACATCAATCCCCTCAACCATCGACATGTTGGGAAGATCAGGTTGATGTTTTTGAGGTTTCGAATCAAGAAAAACAAGAAGCTTTAGATCAAGAAAATCCAGGTATCATAGACATTACAAATGGTCCAATATCTGCAAACGAAGTTTGGACGGTAGTCAGGAAAGAAGAAGAAAGTACATATAACATCACAGCCAATGGTAACACGAAGTCAGGCCCGCAAGTCAGGAAAAAAGGTGAGCTCTTCCCCAACAAGTTCATTTAGATGCAGTGTCTCTTCACATTTATCCTCATAGTCTTTTTCCAAGTGTTTTCAGTAAGGTTGTTCTATGTGAAGATTCCATTTGAGTATTTGAAAAAGTCATCTGTAATCTGTAGTAGTTGTTTATTTGATGCCCCAAGTTGGATCGAATTTTTCAAGATTTTGTAACTCCTTTGCGGTTTCGACCTCACCTTTTTTTATAATAAAATTTCCCAGTTTCTCTTAAAAAAAGATATTGATTTTGTCAAAAGGGATAACAATATTTAGTTTTGTCCGAACTTTTCAGTTTAAAAGATAGCATTTTCATGTTATATCAGACAACTTAATGCATTGTTCTTGGTCTAGTTTCCTTAGTGGCAGGCCAACAACAAGATTTTTGTATACTCTTTCAATGGAAATATAAAGATTCTAGATAATTCACTAAAAAAAAAAATTAAATGTAGTTTTTTTAATTTTAAAAAAAAATAAATTGTAAGAAAAATTGATTTTTTTTTTTTTAAATATAAAATGCTTATTTTTTATTCTTTTCATTTTTATGTAAAAAGAATTTTTATTTTTTTTTTAATTAATTCATTTTTTCTATTTTTTCCTTTTTACAATTTTCTTTGAAACGATATCCATCTTTTGGACCATGGTTTCTAAAATGTTATAATTTTAAACCCAAACGCAATGAGTGTTGTTGATAGCACCTCTTTTTTATTATGTGGTTTGTCTTAAGATTTTCGTTCCAAGGGTACCGATTGTCAAGGCCACAATTTCAAAAATCTTGCAATTTTATTCCTAGAGAAAAACGGGGCTGCTATTGGAGCACCACTTTTCAATTCGGTGGTCAATTTTAAGGTGTTGGTTGCAATGGTGTCAATTGTCAAGTCTGTAGGTTTCAAAGAAGTTGTAGTTTTATCCTTGAAAATAAAAAATTATTATGTTGTTAGTGTCATTTTTCGATTCAGGGATTCATTTTAAGGTTTTTGTCAACAACATTATGACGTTTTTAGGGACATGGTTGCAAAAGGTGCTAATTTTTACCTCAGAAAAAATGAAGGTGCTATCACTAGCACCACTTTTATAAATGAGGGTAAAAATAGCCACTAAATGTGACTTCTAAACAAACAAGAACTCTGCAGGGTTCTCATTAAGTTGGTAACTATGTTCTTGTCAATATTAAGGAATTTAAGTCCATTTAAAATTCTCAGCCACAAAACCCTAGAAAAACCAAAGAATGGAAATATTGAGAAACATACCACAGGAGGATTGAATGGAAATATTAATAACCTTGCAAGATATCCAGGAAAATTTGCAACAAGTTCAAGAGGCTTGAGTAATTTTGAGAGAAATTAAGGTGATCCTTATCATTTGGAAAAATGTATACTTTCATCAAAGGAGAGTATACAAGAGACATACTTGCCTACTGTGATTTAGAGGAGGCTTGTGATTACTAATATATGGATTGTTTTCATTTCTGGGAAGAAAACTACTTCCAATTTATGTTTGATGACTTTACTCCACCATCTAAAGAGAACATCATTGAGGGAAGTCAGGGGCATTATGACTATAAGTTTTTAGCTTCCATATTCTCCAATGGTAGTGTTCCTTCCAAATCCACAACCAACCTTTCGTACTTATGTGGATTATATTTTGGACATGGATGGTTCTATTTATTTGGATCCACATGATTGTGGTGAGCATTTGGAGCATGGTACTCTACCATTTTTCAAACTCAAGTGTCATCGATTGGGAGTCATCATGAGCACAGAAACATGGGACAAAGTTAATGTATGACCTTCTTGACTACTTCAACATTGAGGGTAGAACTTGTACATGGGATCATGGTTTTATGTACTACTTCAACATAAAAAAAAAAACACCGGTACATGGGACCCCAATCTATGGTTGTACATCATCACTACAAGCATTGAGGACAATGCTTATCAAATGGGTATAGAGTGGTAGGATCCTCCCTAGGGATGTAGCGGGGGGGGAAGGGATCATTCTAAAGTTAATAATAGTGTAGGTATGGTAGCCATTTAATGTAAGGTGCAATGGGTCCACTATGTTGTTTATTATTAAATAAATCCCACTACATAATTAACATTGAATAAATGTAAGATGGTCTTATTAAAGGCCCACTCGGTAGTTGGCATTTGGTTATAGTTAAGGTTTTCTAACTAGCTATAAATAAGGATGGAGTCCTCCTTGTGAATCATGTATTAATTGTAGTATATTGGATTGGATTATAGCTCAATGGGTGGATTTCCCCTCAAAGAGGCAAGTGAAAAAAAATAGGTGCATTCATAAAAGGATCATTGTATGGTGCTTCCCTATATTAAGGTTATTTTGATATATGAATTAAAGGGGAATTTATATTTTTTCTTGAATATATTATTTGTGATTCAACTTTAAGGGCTAAATATCATAACAGAGAATACAACTTTTCCTCAATATCCCTTAGCTTTATGCTATGCCACCCTCCCTTACACCTTCACGAGAGAGTTAATCATCCTTTCCCAAGGTAAAACTCACACTATTAAGCATGATATTACCCTATTTTCTCATGTATCCAATACTAAGTTTTGAGGAAAAACCCTTTCCCCTTTATTCACCTTTCCTATGATAAACCTAACCTTAACATGCCATGCTCTCTTTTAGGTGATATATTTAACAATTCAAATTTGAAGATTACCTATCTCTCCTTTGGTTTATTCCAATATCAAAAACCCACCATTGAGATCCACATCACCCCTATTGAAGTTCGATCCATGATGACACACATGTTCTTCACATCCTCCCTTTTGTTTGACCTCTTATAATATGATGAGGCAATCCCTGAATTCTTCTACCCCAAGAAGAATTTATCCCTCCAATCCATCAGGAATTGGATTTATACATCCCTTTACATCATGATGATGCCTTCTCCCTTAACACCTCCCCTTTAAATGTGTACCAAGGAAAGGATCTACCCCATACTCCACACTTGCTTCAAAGAAGGAAATATCATGCTTGTTGATGTCACTATTGCCATCAATTTTGATACCATTGACTCATCCATGCTTCTCAAGATTAGAACCTCCCACTCCTCTTTTGAGATCACTGCATTTATCTCACTCTCCTCATTTGAGATCAACATGGTTACCTCACTTCTCCGCTATTATGCCAACATCTTTGTTTTAGAATACAACATGGAAGGGATGGACCCTGTTATCCCTCATTTTGGAAAAGTGTAACCCTAGTGAATTTCTTCACTAGCCCTTGTATCTTTGAGCTTTGGATAGTTGGGGCACTTAGTTGCTTTCATGGATGGCATGGCATGATACTTCTTGTGAATTTGGCTTCATGCATATTTTTAGGCATTTTCACAGTTCCTAATACAATTCACACTTCTCAAGGAAATTCACAATTCCCAAGGCATAGATCAATATTATTATGGGTTGGTATTCATGCATTAGGGATTCTCATGCCATGTCATGTTCCAAATGTTTGATACCTCACCTCATTCACTCATTTTGAGCCATATGCCGCCTAAATTAGGGGGCATCCACCTTGGATTTTGCATGGAGGGATTTATTTGGCATGTGTGGACTTACTAACCCCCTCCCATGTTTTGAGGGGTGATTCACTTCGTTTGAAAAGTAATAATTTCCCTTGGCCACATCATACATGGCTTATGGATTTGAGTTTCAAAAGATCTTCCACTTTGGGGAGTTATTACATTACTTGTTGAGCATTGTCACTTTGAAAATTGATGCGTCCACATTGGAGTATCCTAGGAAGCCTTGTATTGCATATTTGATGGGATATTGTTTCTTCATACATGATTTTGGAGCTAACTTGGAGGGTCCACCCCATTTTTATATGGTTTTACGCATGATTATGGGGGACGTTTTTTAGTTTGGATGCACATACGTCTACTTCGAGGTATTGACTTGCACATTATGAGGAGTTGGGTGAGCATCTACATACTTTGGGGGGGATTTGGAGGCCAATGTTTCATCTTAGAGCCACTTCTCTCCTTATTTAGTGGGAACATCCCTCTCTTTGGGAGTTGTTTCATATTGATCATTGTACATGTGGATTGACCACTTTATTTTATTGTTCTTTTATACTAATTAGTTGGAGGAAATTGTGTTTTACTCCTCCATAGGCTAAATTTTAGAATTTATCATGAGATAATATTATTTTAACTATAAAGGAAGGTGAGCATCTCTCTCTATAAAGATATTCCCTTCCTCATTATCACTCATGGTTGTATCTTTGGAGCTCTCACTCCTTGGAGCTTAATTGAAATATATTTCTTGGAGCACTTATGGTGTAAATGGTTCTTTCTTTATGGATGAATGTTGTCCATTCTTGAAGCTTCCATATCTTGGTTTTATTTGGTGCATAAATATTAATGGTGAAATTCTCAAGTCTTCTACAAACCTTCAAGATCGATCCATTTGAGGGGTAAGTCTACCACTTGGAAGGAATATGTTCTAGGGTTTTTCCTTCCTTCTTCCTTTGTTAGTTTGGTGATTATTTGGTGCCATGCTTCATTATTCCTTGTGTATCCCTATCTAGAGTATCAAGTAAATTTTTCAAGCCATAGTTGATCTTGTTGGTGAAGGTTTTCCATCATGGTCCCCTTTTTGTAGACCTTGATATTCATTGTTGATCTTGATTGTGTGAAGGATTATGCTTCCTTTGGTTCTAATTTCCAATCCCTAATCTATCAAATAAATAGGCCAACTCTTTGGAGGGATTATTATTTACTTCATTTCCATTTGATTCACCTTGAATCCATTTCCCTAGTTGTATTTGCCACTAATATCTATCTCCTTCTATCACTTATTCTAAAACCCTAAAAAACCCAAAAATCCATTTTACCAAGGCTACTCTCAACTTCACCTTGTACCTCATTGTGTGGTCTTAGTAATCCTACCAGGGATACCCCCCTTGATTCGGAGGATAGATGGCCTAAAGTGTAGAGGATATATTATTGAGGTGACAATGGTGATTGTCCTAGTAGTTTCCCCTTGAATTATACCTTGTGGATTAGGGATTTTATCATTAAGTACAATTTAAGTAGTAACAGACCCATTTGTGGTCCTACATAATAGTGTAACATACTATGGGGATAATTTGCTAGAAGAAACACCCCATGGCTGCTAAGACTACCTAGCTCATGAAGATGGAATTTCACAAGCTCTTAAAAATGGAGCTTACTTAAGTCATTAATTACTCAAATTGGTTTTCTAATGTGATTCTTTTTCTTAGAAAGGCGATAGCGATCTAAAATTATACCAATTTTGTGACATTAACACATCGTACACTAATTCCACTTTTCCCTTCCCTTTATTGAAGTTATTATCAATTCCATGGTTTTGAGTTCATGTCCCTCGTGTACAATTTTTCAAGTTATAACCAAATCCTAGAAAGCTAAACAAATGAAAATGAAATCAAATGATTAAGGTGTTTAACCTTTCAACATTTCTAAGTATTCTTCTAAAGAAAAAAAATTGTCCTATAAGATACAAAATGAAAGCTAGAAATCACTTAAAGTCATTAGAAAAAAGGAGAATGCATATTGTTTTATAACAAAAATAGACAAAACTATCCCCTTAAACTATCATAAATAGATCCATAAAGCTCTTAACAACCACTACAACTTTCACTCCAACCTCTATTTTGGATTCTCACATTTTAACTGTTATCTAAAGGCCAACTTACTTCCAAATACCAATCAAAACGATGAGACAAAGTTGCTACAACCTCCTCAAAAAAACATGTGTGCATTATGTTCAAAGCTTATGGCCCATTTCACATGACATTGATCCTTAAAAGGTTGTTATTGGTCTTTATATAATCTACATGAGAGTCAAGGAAATAAGTGACTCCTATAAACTTGTTAACATGATTGTAAATCTTTATCAGGAGTCAAAATGGCTCTAACAATGTTCTAATATTTTTACCTGGATTCAGCTATCATAGTTTCTAAATCTTTTTGCAACCATGGGAATTATTCCCTCCTCATTGTTTGAAATCGTTGTTGATGTTGAAAAAAACCTAAGTACAATGGTGTTGGTCTACATGTTTGAATGATTTAAGTGACAACCTAGATGGGGTGTAAGGATCACTAACAAGACCTATGAGAAAATCAAATTTTACCAAGTTGAGAAAATGCCAAGTTGAAAAACGTGAATGACGGGATGGAGACTTATTAGGCTCCAAAGGAAAAAATCATGAAAGAAATGTCACAAATTGAACAATCCCACGGTAAACAATAACTAGTTATTAATTAGCACAATTCATATAATCAAATGGGATTCTATCACCAACAAATATGCTTATAGGAATACATTATAATAAAATGGGGGAGAATTCGTGTATAAAAATAGTGGTTTGTTTTAATATAAGCATTAAAACAAATGATCTTTTGTTTGTTTTCTTATATAGAAATAACAACTAAGAAATATCAAAGAAATCATGAAAAAACAAGACTTATTAGGCTTCAAAGGGAAAAATCATGAAAGAAATATCACAAATTGAATAATCCCAGAGTAATCAATAACTAATTATTAATTAGCACAATTCATATAAGCATTGAGATTCTATCACCAACAACTATCTCTGTAGGAATACATTATAATAAAATGGGGAAGAATTCATGTGTAAAAGTAGTGGTTTATTTTAATATAGACATTAAAACAAATGATCTTTTGTTTATTTTCTTAGATATTGCATTATCCTAATTTATTATATAGGGAATAGAAAAAAAATTATTACACAAAGAAATGCAGTTCCACATCACGTTGTGGGATTGCTTTAAATCAGACTTGCAAAACACACCTAATGAAACTGGAGTATCCTAGGGAAACAATGAATCTCAATTTTGCTCCCTTCATTGCAAATATGAATTACCACGGCCACTAAGGAAGCCCCTCCTGCAAGTCGATTCAGACATAGAGACTCACAGCATGCTCATAGTTGTCACATCTAGCACCACTATATAAAAGAGATCTACTCTAGGCTCAAATAACTCAAACAACTCCACAATGATGATATTAGAGTGAAAATTGGGTTCCACCTCAATCATAGACAAGTTTGCAAACTTCGAGAAAATTATTGCATCTATTGATAAGAAATTCAAGGCCTCAAATAGGGCATCAATGTTCATTAAAAATATCAATGGGATTCCCAAGATAAATATTTTATTTACACACCCAAAGACGAAAATATTGTTGGTTTCCAGTGGATAAACCAAAAACCTCTATATATTTGAATTCAAAATCAGTGAACTCCTCACTTGAAAGGTCAAATCCAATTCTATTTCTATGGTAAGTCTATTATGGTTTTCATTTTCATATTAAAGAGATTTGTTTTCATAAAGTCCCTTGCTTTTTGGGAACTAATGGGATTTACCTTACCATATGGTCCCAGCTTTGATCTAGGAGAAGAGATGCCCTCGATCCTTCCGGCCATAGTCAAGCTCCCCCACATCCCTCTTTACCACTAGGACAAGGAAACCCTAAAGGCAATTGGAAACAAGTTTGGTAGATATTTAGATAATGTTGAACCAAGATCAAGTATGTTTACTTATGATTTAATCTTTGTAGAACTAAATATTGGCAAAGGTATCCCCAAGGCAATAGAGCTTCAAATCAATAAAAATATACATGTGAAACAATTGGCTTATAAGCAAATTCTTTACAAGTGTAATGGTTTCATGAGTATGGCC
Source organism: Picea mariana (assembly GCA_032191745.1). Lineage (NCBI taxonomy): Eukaryota > Viridiplantae > Streptophyta > Pinopsida > Pinales > Pinaceae > Picea > Picea mariana. The sequence continues at coordinate 640,412 of JASDQU010099769.1, read as the reverse complement.
ATTTCGATAAAAACTAGCCAAAGAAGATCCCCCTTACCCAAGAAGGAATAAAAAGAGTTTCAAATAGTCTCCAAGCATTAGAAAAAAAAGCAACAAGAACGCGTCTTGGTGCAAAATTAAGTAAAACTTATCCCAATCCAAAATAGATTTTTCAGTTTTGGAAACAACTTCAAATCATGAAAAAGTGATCCACCTGAGGGTTTGTCAAAAACGAAGTGCCCCAACAAAGTCAACCCACTGACTAAAGATTTGATCAGGAAAGGAATGAGAATTCCTAGATTACAAGACCTTCCCCCTATGTCACAACTCCTCTCATGATAGAAAGACCAAAAAGGATCTCAAAGTGAAATAAGATGAAAGAAATCAGGTTTTTGGGTCTCAATGCACTTTGGCAGTGACCATGTTTGATAGGAAAGACTAAATCAAATTCTCTCATAGGTCACTTTATAAATTGAATGTATGTTCTATATATTTTGTTATGTAATCAATGTGTAAAATGAGATTATTATTCCTATGGAAGAGAAAGAAAGTTAGTGAGTAAGAAGAGAAAGGAAATTAGTGAGTAAGAAGATTGCATGATCCAATTCCCCCCATCTAATTATGGTCTTGATTGGCAAATGAAAGGTTGATAATTATCAATTATACCTGTCATACAGGAATAGCTACAACATTGTGTTTTTAATACAACAAAATTGTTACTATATATATATAAACCTATTACCAACGCATCTATTATATACGAAAAACTTCCATCTTGTGGCCATCTTTCTGGGATCCTCTTGCCCATTCTTTCGTTTTTATGGTTAGCCATCGGTCGTAGAAACAATATATTTCGACAGGAGACTCTACCTCTGATTCATTTCTGTCTCTTGCAACACACCTCTCAAGAATATGCGTTTATGCAGAACGAACATCTTGATGATTCAAGAAAGCTCGTGAATTGGTTTTTTCCATTGTCGAGAGTTGGTTATGTTGGAAGGTAGGAAATGTGAGGAGTATTAGAATAGGCCTTGTTGGAGATATTACACACTCACCTAGGTAATGTTTTTCCTAAGGTTGATATTCCAATGTTGAGGGTACTCCCATAGATGAGAATATTCTCTCTTGAGAATATTCCCTACAAATTAGGGTACCTTCCCTCTTTAATTCAAATTCAGTTACACCTCAGTTAGACTAGTGGAGGTTACTCATGCATGGAAACCTCGGTTTTATCATCATGAGTTGCATGTTCACCTCAGTTTCCTCAACAAGAGGGTGCATATCTCATGCATGTGGCCAAGAGGGAACATATCTTGTGATTGCATGTGTTTATCTCACTTCCACGTGTGTGACTCAGTTAACTGATGATTCCATGGACCAGTTGGCTAGGACTAGGTGGAAAATTACTTCAGTTTATGTCAGTGAGTGTCTAGATCTATCTAGATCGATACTATGGCACATTCACTTAGCCATGTAGATTATTTCATGTGTATTATTCATTTTACTCATTAAGTTAATACAATTCATTCTTTCTCTCCAGCTTGTCTCTCTTCTCTTCTCTCTCACCAGCTTTGTGTGATTTTTCTACTAGTTAAATTCAATGTGAAAACTTCACATGGTATCATAGATTTGTTTCTACGAGAAAGTGCATATGCACTTTATTTGTAGGTTCATGAGGAAGATGCAAGAAAAAATAATAGAATTATCGTCGTCAAAACTTCTTACGCTACTCATTCTTAAGATTCTCTAGCTATACTATGTTTCTTACTCGCTCTTGATGGTGTGAATTTTGTTGGAGATACTTCACACACACCTAGGATTTATTTTTCCTAAGGTTTTCCCTATGTTTATTAGTCATTATTCAGTCTCCTATAGTTTAGGAAGAATATTTGTTTTCCTACGTTCTAGGAGAATATTCTCTTCAGTTCACACTTAGTTTGATCAGTTGAGTGGAGTCTAGATGCCACATTGGTTTCATCACCATGCAGCATTGGGATCATCGCTAGCTAATGCGAATTATCCTTGGGATTATCATCAGACTAGCGCATTACTCATGATTCCATGATCTCCTCCTCACTTCACTTTGTTTCAGTGAGTTAATTGAAGACTGAGAGACTAGTTAACTCATAATAGGTGGTAGTTTACTCATGTAATTGTCAGTGTGTGTCTAGATCACTCTAGACCACCACTATGCAACATTGGCTTCTCCTCCAATGCACATTAGTTGAGTTATACATATTATATCATGTGTAAATTATCATTCATTCATTTGGTTAATATAATTCTTCCATTATTTCTCTCATGTTTCTCTCTTTTCTCATTTCTCTACAAATTGTGTATGTATTTTTGCTAGCTAGATATTATCTGTGCAGGTTCATCCACATTTACATGGTATCAGAGCCAAAAGATTTCTAGGAAAAATACACACCATATTCTTTTTGCAAGTACCGAAGATTGAAGACAGCGGGAAAAATGGAATTTCCAAAAGAATTCATTCTTACACTGTACAATTTATTTGCATGGAAGGAGAAGATGATAGTGCATCTTCAAAGCAGATGATTATGCATGTTAACCATGGGAACAGAGACTAAACCCACATCATCCATAGAAAAATCCAAGTATATAAATCAAATGGGTGAAGCGTTTGGAACTATTTGCAGTCTCGTTTCTCCTGAACTCCTCTTTCACATATCCTCTTGTAAAACCCCTAATGAAGCATGGACCACCATGGAAGGGATTTTTGGAAAAAGGGACAAGATTATGGGACACATGCTCGAGGTAGAATTTCTCACTTTGGATTCAAAAAACCTTCGACAATCTCCAAGATTTGTTTACCAAATATAAGGATTTGTTTTCACAACTCAAGGCTTGCAGGATTGATGAATATAAGAAGGAGAAACAAATGGTTCTTACCATTCTCTCTAAAATCGGTCCGGAATGCTCAGTGTTTTTATCCACATTTCATTCAGTTAGGCTATCCTCTAGAGCTACCTATACCATGCCCTCTCTTGAGTCCTTTATCAAGTCTCTGACGCAAGAGCAGACCAAGCTCATCAATATGGGAAAAATCAAAGGATCAAAGGCACATGCACTTGTTGTGCAATATGGTAGCAGTCACCAAAATCAGAAATCTGAAAACAAAGACAAAGGGAAGGGACATGCAAATGGAAAGAAGGAATGGTACTCAAAGGTGGAAAGGGAAGAAAATGGGAGAAATGCACTTACTTCCATAAAGGATTCCATCCAGAATCCGCATGTATGCAGAAACAGATAGATCAAATGGTCGAAATACTTCAACAAAAAAACCTTGGAGATCGCATCCTTGAGGGTACCAAGAAGAAGAATCCAGAAGATCAGAATCCCAAGAAAGGAAATTATAGCCATGCTTTGATTGCCATCAACTACTCTCCCAATGCTTGTATTGTAGATTCAGGTGCATCACACCACATGGATGCCACAAAATAAGTATACTCTTCATTGGACACATGAAAAGGTCCTCTTATTCTGATGGGGGGAAACTCTCAGGTCGAGGTCACTAGCAAAGGAAGAATTGAACTCACAAACAGAATCTTTGAGAATGTGCTACACGTTCCCAAACTTTCTGTCAATCTTCTCTCTGTGTATCAGATCAAAAAATATGGCACCGGAAAGAGAGTCATATTCACACTTGATGTTGTTGATATCTATGACATGCAAACAAATTCCAAGGTTGCTACCGGTGACGTAAATCATTGATCCAGACTCTACACATTTTCTGAATTTATTGAACCAGATTCAACATTATTGCTTACCCATGCAAATGAAAGCAGTAGGATATGGCACGAAAGGTTCAGGCATTTAAATTTCAAATATATGCACTACTTGACATCCACTTCTCCAAAGGAATTTTTGAGGGATGTGTTCTTGGAAAACACCCTCAAGAGAAATTCGACAAAGGAAAGACTCAGAAGGCCTCCTTTCCTTTAGATCTGATCCATAGTGATTGAATGGGACCTTTTATGCATCCATCAATCAGTAAAGTAAGGTACGTGCTCATTTTTGTTGATGATTTCTCACGCTTCACATAGATTTTCTTTCTCAGGGAAAAATCAGAGGTCTTTCAACACCTCAAAGATTTCAAAGCCCTTATTGAAACACAGTTAGGAAAGAAGAAGATCAAATCCCTTCAAACATATAATGGGGGGAGCATGTCGACCATGAGATAATAATCTTTGTCTTGAGGTCGGGATTCAGTTGTAGCACATGGTTCCCTATACTCCACAGCAAAACAGAGTTACTGAGCAGAAAAATAGATCTATGAAAGAGATGGAATCTTGCATGCTACATGCAAAGTCACTTCCACGAAGATTATGGGTTGAAGCACTTGATTGTGCAACCTACATAAAAAACAAATCTCCCCATAGATCTGTCAAGGATAAGACCCCCTACGAGGCTTGGAGCAGCCTCAAATCGGAAGTGACCCACTTTCGTATATTCGGTTCTCGTGCATGGGCCAAGATTCCCTCGGAGATAAGGAAGGAACTTGATCCACAGAGCACAGAGTGTATCTTTGTTGGATACCCCGACAGTGTGAAGAGATACAAACTCATTGATCTCTCCTCGAACCAGATCATCATTGAGCATGGTGTCCAATTCGAGGAAAGTATCTCGCATGTACCTCAGCAACTGCATGCAAACACTTTTGTTCTTGCACATGTCAGAGATGATGAGCATGCACATGTTGACTCTTCTTTAGATGAAAGTTCTGATTCAAATGATTTAGATGATTCATATACCAAGTCAGTGCAATCAGATGTAGATGAAAAGCCAGAGAAAAGGCTCAAGTGGGCCAAGACTACTCTTCATGATGTAGGAGATATTTTTGGGGATCCAGCTGATACTAGAAGGACTCAATATGATTTCAAGGAGCCTCCTCTTTCACTCACTACCGCTAAACTGATGCCACGTGATCATATTTTCTTGGTTCGATATTCAAATCCACAGTCCTATGGCGAGGCTGCTAGAAATCCCTTTTGGGAATCTGCCATGCAGGAGGAGTACAAATCCCTCCTCGAGAACCAGACTTGGGATCTAGTTCCCCTTTCTTCAACAAGAAAACTTTCCATGTGCAAATGGGTCTACAGGACCAAGAGTGAAGTGGATGGATAGGTTAGAAGATATAAAGCTAGGCTAGTTTCCAAAGGCTTTCAATAGGTGCATGACATTGACTATCATGAGACCTTCACTCTAGTAGCGAAGATGGATTCCATACGTTTGGCACTTGCCATTGCGGCAGCAAAAGGATGGGAAGTTCAGCAGATGGATGTGAATAATGCATTGCTTCACGGTGATCTCTCTGAGGAGATTTATATAGAGCATCCTCAACGATTTGTGCAGGATTCATCTTTGGTCTGTTGACTGAAGAAGTCCCTTTATGGCCTCAAGTAGGCCCCAAGGGCATGGTATGCCAAGATGGACTCCTACCTGTTGTTAGAGAACTATGTGCGTTGTAAGTCAGACCTAAATGTTTACATGCTCAAGACAGTTGATTCACTTATACTCCTAGTTCTGTATGTTGATGATTTGTTGATTACTAGTTTCTCGACTTCAGCGATTATTGCAGTCAAGAGGATTCTGCATCATAGGTTATTGATGATGGACATGGGTCTGGTACATTTCTTCCTTGGACTCGAGATCAGTTAGGATGCATCAGGAAGCAAACTGTCTCAGACCAAGTATCCACAAGATCTCCTCGAGATATTTCACATGACACACCGCAAGTCTGCCCCGACTCCTTTCCTATCAAGAGTTAAACTTGAAGATGGCAGGGACAAACTTGAAGATGGCAGGGACACTCCACTGGTGAACAACACACTATACAAACAGCTAGTGGGGAGCTTGTTGTACCTCACACACTCCAGACCATACCTCTCCTATGTAGTTGGAGCAATCTCCAAGTTCATGCAAGAGCTGCATGAGATACATTGGAAGGCTGCAAATTGTATCCTTCGATACATACAGGGCACCATCACCATTTGGATTAACTATGCAGTAGACTCTACATTGGACCTCATCGGGTTCACTGATTCTGACTGGGCTGGCGATAACATTGATTGCAAGTCCATATCTGGTTACTCACTCAATCTTGGTTTCGGGCCTATATGTTGGTCGAGCAAGAAGTAGGTTGTTATTGATCTATCTTCAGCTAAGGTAGAGTACAAAGGGGTAGTTAACATAACCATTCAGGCTATGTGGCTACAACATTTTCTCATTGAGTTGGGCATTCAGTTTCATCAATCGGACGCCATATGGTGTGACAACCAGAGCACCTTGAAGTTATGCAAAGATCTAGTTCAAAGGAATTGGATGAAGCACATCGAGATCCACATGCACTACATCCGGGACTTAGTACACAAGGAGATCATCAACCTGCAATTCTATCCTTTAGGAGAACATACTACAGACATCTTCACCAAGACCTTCACTAAGCAGAAGTTCCATTCTCTACGCAGTCGTCTTGGAGTGAAGAACACAATTGCCTAGCAATTGTCAATTATTTNTTCCTCATTTATTTTATTTTAGTGTATATTTTGTATTTGGGTACCTAACATGGCCTCGTTGTTGGGACCCATTCTTTATTTTCACCATAGTGATGTCCAGAGGGGGTGTTGGAGATACTTCACACACACCTAGGATTTATTTTTCTTAAGGTTTTTATTATTTTTATGAGTCATTATTCAATCTCCTATAGTTTAGGGAGAATATTCGTTTTCCTACATTCTAAAAGAATATTCTCTTTAGTTCACACTTCAGTTTGATCAGTTGAATGGAATCTAGATGACACATTGGTTTCATCACCATGCAGCATTGGGATCATCACCAGATAATGCACAATGTCCTTGTGATTATCATCATACTAGCGCATTACTCATGATTCCCTGATCTCCTCCTCACTTCACTCTATTTCAATCAATTAATTGAATACTAAGAGAATAGTTAACTCATACTAGGTGGCAGTTTACTCCCATAATTGTCGATGTGAGTCTAGATCACTCTAGACCACCACTATGGTGCATTGGCTTCTCCTCCAATGTGCATTAGTTGAGTTATAAAAAGTATTTCATGTGTAAATTATCATTCATTCATTTGGTTAATAGAATCCTTCCATTCATTCACTCATCTTTCTCTATTTTCTCATTTCTCTGCAAACTGTGTATGTATTTTTTCTAGCTAGATCTTATCTGTGMAGGTTCATCCACATTTACAAATCTTTCATGGAAACTTTATTAGATTGCAGATCATAACTCCAAGATCAGTGTGCCGCACATTTTTCATCCATATCTTAGAATCCATGATCTGGGTAAATCTGATTTTTTGTACAGAGACGCATTGCATAGSTATGCTCACGCTCACCAAAAATCTCCAATGCCCACATCGTATTTTAGGAGATATAGTTGTTTTATCAAATCTATAGTTGTCATAGATCTATCAACGATGTCTTGAAATCCATGACCTGTGTAGATGTGATATTTTATAGAGAGACTCCCTATATAGTGATGATCAATCTCACCAAAAATCTCCAATACCCACATAGTAGTTTAGAAGATATAGGTGTTTTATTAGATCTCTAGTTGCATGCAACAAATCAACAAAACCTCAGACCACTACTCCGATAGGAATATCTCACTTGGTATCATTCATTGGGGGATAATCATTGTAATGGAAGAAAAATATGCAGTTATATCCAACCTTCAGAGTCAGAATCTAAAACTTATCAAAGAAGTTAGCAAACTTCGAGGTGAACAAGAGAAATCCAAGATTTCTCTTCAAAACATGTGTACCTATTTTTTTAGGTATTCTAGGCTCATTGGGAGTCTAATGGAGAAGCATCAAGATCAATTTGATACTTGGACCACCCACTTTAATGAGATGGGGGGGGATCACTCTTCTCAATGAGAATTTTTAGGCTGATTTAAAAGAGAAGGAAGATATTATTGCTTGTTTGCAAAAATAGTTGCAACGGTCTCTTGCTTCTAATGTCGCTTTTGCATTGATGACCACTCTTGAGATTCCTTCACAATATTTTGAGTTTCACACTCATGGTATTGGGTTAAAATTGATGCATCATATGGGCTACACTAGTGGCGGCCTTGGTAAGATTGGACATGGGATTTCACATCCCACACTGTGATGACCAGCAAGAGTTAGACTTGGTTTTGTTGGGACTTCATTTCCAATAGCAAGTTGTCTCAATATTTTTATCATTCAGACTCAATTTATTCCAGAACAAGAGTCCATCAAATCAAATGACTCTTCTATTGTTGAGTTGCAACAACCACCACCTACACCTCTTATTGATAAAACTTTGGAGCTTTCACAGCTAGATTCGGCATAAACTTCAGCATTAGAGTTGCCAGCATCAACTTCAGGGTCTACATCCTCCACATATCAACATCCTCAACATCATGATTGGAAACATCATTGTCTTCCTATCAGGTATCCACGGCCTTTTCTCAATTCCTCTTTTTTCAACTCATTGAAGAAGAGGAATATATGACAACACCTTGGCAAGGTACCAACTTTGAGGATTTTTTGTGGTTGGATTGATGATTGGTCATGGCAGCATTTGAGACCTTGTTTGAAGACATCCTATAGATGTGTTTCATCCAATATACATGGGAACCACGCCAGATGAGATTTGGACAAAGTTGGAGGATCTCTTTGGCAAACAAGACGAAATGAGAGGCCATATGCTCGAGGTAGAGTTGAATTCGTTAGATCTGGGGAATTTTGATAACATACAGGACTTCTTTACGAAGTTCGAGTCCCTTCTTCTTCATCTAAAGGGATGTGGTAGAGACAAATAAACTCAACACAATCAATTGATCCTTTCTATCTTGGAAAATTTTGATTTGAATTATGTTGTGTTCATCTCATCGTTCCATACAAATAGATTCACATCAGGAGCAACCTAGAAAATGTTGACATTCGATCAATTTATTGAAGCCCTAATGCATGAGAAAGATAATCTCATCAAAATGTTGAATTTTCTCTATGTTGGGCTCAAGTATGAGGTTTATTTAATTTATCATGTACTTGAACCATAAACAAATGTAGCAACACCATACACAAGTGTTGCAATTACCAAGATCACAAAAAGAAAAACCATGCACAAGAACACAAGAAGGATCCTGGGAAAACCCTTCTCAAACAAGGGAAAAACCCAGCAATCCTTTGTTATATTCTCAAGAGAATATCCCCCACACCATAGACCTAGCACATAACAGGGTGCTTACCAAAACCCAGAAACTTGTGCCCTAGAAAGATGTGCAATTCAGTCATACATGCACTTGCTGAAATTTCCAAATGAAAAGTGAGAGTGTGTAATCCTCGATGGGGATTCACCTTTATTTATACAAGACTTGACACAGCAAAAGGTGTGTCTATTTGCACAATAGGGTCTACCTCAATAACTCAATAATATAATTAATCATTACACAAATATTAATTATCTTTCACATATGGTGGGGCCAACTTGTACCCTTTACATCACAAATTAGGGTTACAAGTAAATCTTACTCTCACACAATATAGCAAGGATCTCACACGTCCACTAGTGCCAAGCCACTAGGGACACATCCACCTGTGCTTAGCCACACGGATTTCCTACTCAAAATATCACTCAACTGAGTCCACATGAGTATCATTTGGAGTACCATCTCAAGCCGACTCAATTGAGTCCATAGGAGTACAAGGCAGGAAACCATCTCAAGTTGACTCAACTCAGTTCATAGGAGTACAAAGAAAGAGACCACACATCATCACAGCTCAGTCCAGAGTCTAACACACACCCATCACATGGGCACACCCAACACTTGGGCTTCCTTGCACAGATGTCTCAACTCAGTCCAGAGGAAAACGATCTGGAGGATGTCTCATGAAACTGCAATCAACAATACTCCCTCTAAGCTAGGGAGGCATTCTCCACCATGCCAAGTCTCTCACGGAAGTACTTGAACTTCGTCCTAGCAAGCGATTTGGTGAAGATATCTGCAACCTTCTCATGTGTAGAAAGGTATTGCACATGTACTTCTTTCCTCTGCACCATATCTCTGATATAATGGTATTTGATCTCAATGTGTTTTGATTTATCGTGAAACATGGGATTCTCTGAGAGATTCACACAGCTCTGGTTATCGCAAGGGATAACAGTGGAATCCATCTCATGACCAAATAAATCTACAAGGAGCTTGTGAAGCCACACTGCTTCGCGGACTGATATACATAACGCTATGTACTCTTCTTATGCAGTACTCAAAGCCACAGATCTCTTTTTACTACTGCACCAGGAAACCATGGCAGATCCCAAGGTAAAACAACAACCGGATGTGCTCTTTCAGACCAGTGTGCTCCGTGCCCAATCTGCATCAGCATATCCCTGCAATATCATGTCTACACCTGAGGCATATCTCAAGCCATATCCAAATGTGCCTCATAGATATTTCAATACATGCTTTGCTGTTATCCAGTGAGTCTGTCTCGGCTGACTCATAAACTGACTGAGTACATTCATTGCATAGCATATATCAGTTCTGGTGTTAACCAGGTACATCAATGATCCAATCAGTTATTGGTAAAGATGTGGATCAATCTTGCCTAAATCAGTAGAAGCTGCAGTCATTTTCTTCAGATCCATCACCATCGGTGTAGGCATGGACTTACAGTCTGTCATACCGAATTTCTTCAATATCTCCACTGTATATTTTCCTTGGCTTGGGAAAATCTCATCATTCCTCTTCCATACTTCTAGTCCCAAGAAGTAGTGCATCATACCCAGATCCTTCATCTCGAATTCAGAATTCAATGCATGCTTGCATTCAGCAATAAGACTTTATGAACCGGTGAGGAATAAATCATCAACATACAGGACCAAAATCAGGCACTCGTCACCAACAATATGGTAGTATAGGTTTGGATCAGCAACACTCTTGTTGAAGCCCAAACTAATCAGGAATCCATCCATCTTCTCATACCAAGAACGAGGTTCCTTCTTTATTCCATACAAGGTTTTCTTCAACCTGCACACATGAGACTTTTGCTCATATATCACGTATCCATTTGGTTGCTTGATGTAAACTTCTTCCTCATTCTCTCCATTGAGAAAGGTTGTCTTTACATCCATCTGATGTAGTCTCCAACCCATGGATGCAGCTAGGTAAATGATCGTATGGATGGAAGTGTATCAGGCTACAGGGGAAAATGTCTCCTTATAATCAATTCCCTCCACCTGAGAGAATCCTCTAGCCACAAATATCGCTTTGTACTTCTCGACACTTCCATCAGTTGCATGCATGATATTATAGATCCACTTGGAAGTCACTACAGACTTCCCTGCAGGTCTCGAAACAATATCCCACACATCATTCTTCATGATGGACCGATACTCTTCTATCATGGCATCTTTCCATACCTGTTGAACTATTGCTTCTCCATGACAAGAAGGCTCAGTGTCAATGATGTGGCTCATGGCTGAAACATAGCTCAAAAAAATTTGTGGTCTCTTGCTCTCTCAGAATGTGCCTCTAGGAGCTCCATGTCCCTCTGTCTCATGTAGAGTCTGTCGAGCCCAGGCATGCCTTTTATGGCCTACTACAATGTCTCTGGGAACATCAACTAGAGCTATGGGATCAACTGGATCAACGATTGTCTCCCTCTAAACTACTGAAGGGGGAGAAGGTATTGTCTCGCTGTCAATCTCCATCTGAGATTCTTTGGATCTTCGAAAGGCTATCTCTTCCTCAAAGATGACATATCTGCTCACCTAAATTTGTCTATCACCAGGGATGTAGATCCGGTATGCCTTCGAAGATTCATTGTACCCCACAAATGTACCCTTTTTGCCTGAAGGGTCTAGCTTGGTCCTCTTCTCCTTAGGTATATGAAAGTATATTGGACACCAAAATATCCTGAAGTGTCCAACCTCGGACTTCACTCCGGTGAAGGATTCTTCGGGAGTCATGTTCTTCAAAATCTAATGAGGACTCCTATTTTGAACATACATTGTTGTCATGTATGCTTCTACCCACAGAATCATAGGTAGATTATGATCATGTATCATTTCTTTGGTTGCCTCAATGGTGGTTTTGTTCTTCCTCTATGCAACCCCATTTTGTTGAGGGTTATAAGGAACGTTGTACTCCCTCTTGATCCCTGCCTCAATATAGAAATCATTGAAATCCCTGGAGGTGTACTCTCCTCCATTATCTGATCTCAGCACCTTGATCCTCCTCACGGTCAGGTTCTCAACCAGAGCTTTAAATTCTTGAAATATCACAAGGACTCCAGTGTTGGTCTTCAAGAAGTAAATCCACGTCTTTCGAGAGCGATCATCGATGAAGAGCACATAGTACAAATATATGTTCAAGGAAGCAACAGTCATGGGTCCACAAACATTTGAATGTATCAAGTCCAAGATCCCACTGGATCTGTTGTCACTACTCAAGAATGACCCCTTGACATTCTTTCCAAGAGCACAACCTATGCAAATGCCATCATGTTGAACATATATCTATAGAAGGCATGTTACCATATTCCCTAGAGAGGGAAGGGCTCTATAATGTGTCTCCTATGTCATAGCTCCCTCAAGATGATAGTATCATGTAACAGGGACTGGACTAGTCGAACAGACAACCTGTATAAGTTGTTTTCTCGAACACCAATCACTCAAGAAAAATTCATATGTGAGTTCTTCAAAAGAAGAATGGTTCATCTTTTATGTCTTCATCTTTCTGAGGTGGTTCTGGATCAACATCAGCAATGGATGCAAATTGTCTTCCTTTCTTTCTAGTAGAAAAATCTCTCGCAATGTGTCCATACTTGTCACATCTGAAACACTGAATATCTGATTTGTCTTTTTTATGTTCATGACCTGAAGCTGGTGAAGTCTTCTTGTCTTTGAATGCTTTGTTGAAACTTCTTCTATTTATTCTTTTTCATTTCTTTGTATGAAAAGAAAGAGCATGATTGTCATCATGAGGGGAGTCTTTCACTCCTTTGTCTATAAGTTTGATTTCTTCCTGGGTGCAGTCTATCCATAGACGATCAAAATTAGGTAGATATGCTCTACCATTGATACTTTGAAGAAATGGTTCCCAATGTCTTGAAAAAACATTGAGAGTAGTCAAGACAAGTTATTTGTCTGATATGGTTTCTCCAATGGAACCCATCTGATCTCTGATCTCTAAAATCTTCATGAAGAAGGTAGCAACAGTGTCATCTTTTGTCATCTTGATATGTTGAAGTTGAATCTTCAATGTAAGAGCTCTGAGGGTGTTAGTACTCTCTAACATATTCTTCAATGCATCATACATCTCATAACCTGTCTTCAAGTTGGCAATACGAGGTAGGAGATGATCTCTTACTGAATAGATGATTATCTTCATTGCTTTGACATCATCTTCCTTCCACTCTTCCCTCTCTTCATCAGTGTTTGTTTCTAGTAGAGTCTTTTGTATTATATTCAATAGGTCATCCTCTTCCATGGTAATATGTAGTCTTGATTTCTAGGAACTGAAGTTGCTTGATCCATCAATCTTATCTTCCACCAAAGTTTTGTTCCTCATGGTTTGCAGATTCTTCCACAAACCCTTACAAACTAGGCTAGGAAACCTAACAGCTAGGCTAGGCTAGTAACCCTAGGTTTCTTTGGACTTATGACTGCCAACAATAAGCCTTGAAAGTCAGAAGAACACTGGTAAGCTTGAAAAATCCTTCAATGGGCTGCAGAAACCATAGGGCCAAAAATCAAAAGTTCTCTGATTTGCAATCTGATAGTTTCTGGAGGTGTGTTGAAGGAGGTCGTACACTCCTATGCCAAAATTTGCTCCAACGTTTCAGTGGAAGGTGTTCAAACAAGAAAAAAAGAGAGGGTCGTACCTTTTTCTAGAAACCCTAGAGGGTCGTACTTTTTTGGAACTGGGAGGTGACGGTTGGCTTAATAACTTGTGCAATGGGTCTTCAAGAACTCTACTCTGAAACCGTGTTGAATTTTCTCTATGCTGGGCTCAAGTATTAAGTTTATTTCATTTAGCATGTACTTGAACCATAAACAAATGCAGCAACACCATACACAAGTGCTGCAATTACCAATATCACAAGAAGAATAACCATGCACAAGAACACAAGAAGTATCCTAGGAAAAACCCTCTCAAACAAGGGAAAAACCCAACAATCCTTTGTTATGTTCTCAAAAGAATTTTTCCCACACCATAGACCTAGCACACAAGAGGGTGCTTACCAAAACCTAGAAACTTGTGCCCTAGAAAGATGTGCACTTCAGTCGTACATGCACTTGCTGAAATTTCCAAATGACAAGTGAGAGTGTGTAATCCTCAATGGGGATTCATCTTTATTTATACAAGACTTGACATAGCAAAAGGTGTCTATTTGCACAATAGGGACGACCTCAATAACTCAATAATATAATTAATTATTACACAAATATTAATTATATTTCACATATGGTGGGGTCGACTTGTACCCTTTACATCACAAATTAGGGTTACAAGTAAATCTTACTCTCAGACAATATAGCAAGGATCTCACACATCCACTAGTGCTCAGCCACTAGGGACACTTCCACCTGTGCTCGGCCACAGGGACATCCTACTCAACAGATCACTCAACCGAGTCCACAAGAGTATCATCTGGAGTACCATCTCAAGCCGACTCAACTGAGTCCACAGGAGTACAAGGCGGAAGACCATCTCAAGCTAACTCAACTCAGTCCAAAGGAGTACAAAGCAAGAGACCACACGTCATCACAACTCAGTGCAAAGTCTGACGCACACCCATCACATGGGCACAACCAACACTTGGGATTCCTCACAAAGATGTCTCGACTCAGTCTAGAGGAGAACGATCTGAAGGATGTCTCATGAAGTTGTAATCAACAACACAAAATGGGGATAATCAAGGGACCCAATGTGCATGCACTTTTTGTGCATGAGAGAAGTATCACTTCTGATTCAAAGTCCAAGCAGAAAAGAAAGGGAAAGGCACATGCAGAGCCAAATAAGGAAGGGTACTTCAAACCCTTCGATGATTCTTCAGGATCCAAAGGTGGAAAAGGAAAGAAAGGGAAAACCAAATGCGATTATTGCAACCATGGCTATCATCCTGAATCAACAAGCATGAAGAAACAGATTGATCTAATGATGCAGATACTTCGAAAGAACAACCTTGGCGATCACATTTCCAAAGTTTCCAAGAAGAAGTCGAAAGATCAAGCACCAGCAAAATGAGGTAATTCTCATGCACTGATTTTCATTAACTCTTCTCTCAATGCATGTATCTCAGATTCAGGTGCATCCCATGATATGGTAGCAACAAAAAATGTTTTATCTTCTATTTCTGCACGCACGGGTCCTCCCATCCTCATGGGATATGATACCCCAGTTGAGGTCATTGGCCAAGGGAGAGTAGAACTCCAACAAAAAAAAATTGAGAACGTCTTGCATGTCCCAAAATTCTCTGTGAATCTACTCTATGTTTATCAAATAATGCATTCTAGTACAGGAAAAAGGGTGGAATTCACACCTGATTCTATAAACATATCGGATATGCATGATAATTCCATGATTATTTTTGGTGAGGTAAACCACCCATCTCATTTGTATACTTTCAGTAAGTTTATTGCTAAATATGATTTTGTTTTACTATTGATACATGTTGATGATGATGATAGTAGATTATGGCACAAGATATTCGGCCAATTAAACTTCAAATACATGCAGCAACTATGCAAACAGGAAATGGTCACCGGCTTGTCCAACATACACTTTTCCAAAGGAGTTTGTCAAGGATGTGTTCTTGGAAAACATCCTCAAGAGAAGTTTGAGAAAGGGAATGCTCGAAGGGTCTCTTCTCCTTTGGAGCTCATCCACAACGATCTGATGGGACCCTTTCCTCATTCGTCCATCAACAAAGTGAGGTACATGCTTACATTTATTGATGATTTCTCACGATACACTTCAGTGTATTTTCTCAAGTATAAGTCCAAAATTTTTTAGCATCTCAAAGACTTCAAAGCACATGCCAAGACTCGATCTGAGAGAAAGATAAAAATCCTCCACACAAACAATAGGGGGGAATATGTAAAACGAGATTTCCACCATCTTTGTTAAGAAGAAGGTATACAGCTGCAACACACGGTACCTTACACTCCGCAGCAGAACAAAGTAGTCGAGTGGAAGAACAGATCCCTCAAGGAGATGGCTACTTGCATGTTGCATGCAAGATCTCTACTACCCAATCTTTGTTTTGAGGTACTTAATTGTGCTAACCACATTTAGAACAGATCTCCTCACAGATCTATCAAGGGTCGAACTCCCTTTCAGGCATGGAGTAGCAGCAAACTGGAAGTCACCCACTTCTGAATATTTGGATCATATGCATCGACCCGCATACCCTCTGAAAAGAGCAAAGCATTAGATCCGCAGAGCACCACATGCATCTTCATGGGATATCCAGATGATGTGAAGGGTTACAGGCTACTTGATCCCTCTACAGACAGGCTTATCATTGAGCATAGTGTTCATTTTGAGAGTCTCTTGCATGCACCATTTGATCCACATGTAGAGACCTTGGTACTTCCACCTAACACCAAACATCAATGATGATGAGTCCACTCAGTAAAATCATGGTTCAGATCTGAGTTCTGAATCGTATTCGAAAGATGATGCACATGTCAATTATGAGCATGTAGATGATGAGCCACCACAGATGCCCAAGTGGGCATAAACCACATTACAATAAACATGAGACCTTATGGGGGATCCGACAAATCAAAGGAGGACGAGGTCCTAGTTTGAGGATCCTCCACATGCACTTGTAGCTACTGAATCAGTGATTCCCATGCATTGTTACTTGTTTCTAGATTAAAACTCGTAGACCTCTGAAGAGGCTGGAGGGAATCCCTTATGGGAAGCCGCTATGCAGGAGGAGTACAACTCTCTCCTTGAGAACCGAACTTGGGATCTAGTTATGCTTCCTTCAAACATGAATCTTGTCAAATGCAGATGGATCTATAGAACCAAGAAGGCAACAAATGGACATGTGAGAAAGTATAAGGCGAGACTGGTTTCCAAAGGTTTTCAACAGATCCACGGGATAGTCTATGATGAGACCTTTGCTCTTGTAGAAAAGATGGACTCCATCTACTTGGCCATCACCATTGCAGAAACCAGGGGTGGGAAGTTCACCAAATGGACATGAAGAATTCCTTTCTTCATGGGGATCTCTCGGAGGATATTTACATGGAGTGGCCATAGGGATTCATACAGAACTAATCCTTCATATTTTGATTGAAAAAGTCGCTCTATGGCCTCAAGCAACACCTAGAGCATGGTATGAGAACATGGATGCTTATTTGTTTTCTCGGCATTTTGTTAGATGTAAATCAGATCTGAAAGTCTACATGTTAAAAACCTCTTACTCCTTATTGATCCTAGTTCGATATGTTGATGACCTCTGATCACAGGAAGTTCGGTTGCGATCAAAGATATTCTGTTGGACAAGTTTTCGATGACAGACATGGGTCCACTGCCCTATTTCCTTGGTCTCGAGATCAATCAGGATGCTTCAAGCATTAAGTTATCTCAAACTAAGTGTGTCAAAGATCTCTTGGTTAGATTCCACTTGACCGACTTCAAGTCGGCAACCACACCCATTCTCTCTGTGGTACCTCTTGAGGATGGTGGGGGTACACCAGTGGTGGAAAGCACCTTGTATCAACAGCTTGTGTGGATTCTTATATATCTCACCCACCCCCGGTTGGATCTCTCATATGCAGTAGGGGAACTTTTCAAGAACATGCAGGAGCCGCATGAGCTACACTGAAAGGATGCCAAGTGCATCCTCAGATATGTTCAAGGAACCACCGGTTATGGGATCTACTATACAGCAGGTTGTGCATTGGATCTCATGGGCTTCACCAATTCTGATTGGGCTGGCAATAGTACGGATCGCAATTCCACGTCTAGGTACATGCTTAGTTTGGGTTATGGTCCCATATGTTGATCGAGCAAAAAGCAGTCAGTTATTCCTCTATCATCAATTGAGGTAGAGTACAAAGAAACGATCAACATCACTATTCAAGCACTTTGGCTTCATAATTTCCTCACTGAGCTCGACATCTAGTGCCACCATCCGATTTTCATTTGGTGTGACAATCGGAGTACTCCAAGTTTTGCAGAGACCCAGTGCAGCCACAATGAACCAAACACATTGAGATCCATATGAATTACATAAGAGAGTCGGTACATGACAAGATCATTGATTTGTTGTATGGTATGTTCGTCGAACAAACTATAGACATCTTCAACAAGGAATTTACCGAGTAGTAGTTTCACTTCCTACACGATCATCTTAGAGTGAAGAACATGGTTTCTTAGCAGCTACTTTTTGTTCCTTCTTCATTTTGTATGCATTGTACTTTGAGACGGGGGAGTTCCTATGAGGTTTTCCCTTTTTCCTCTAGTTTTTCAGTGTTTCATTCTTAGATGCATTGTACAATGGGTACCTAACATGGCCTTAGTTGTCAGGACCCATTCATCATGTACACCCTAGTAGTGTTCAAGGGGAGTGTTGGAAATATTACACACTCACCTAGGTAAATATTTTCCTAAGGTTGATAGTCCAATGTTGAGGGCACTTCCATAAATGAGAATATTCTCTCTTGAGAATATTCCCCTACAAATTAGGGCGCCTCCTACAAAATTGGGCACCTTCCCTCTTTAGTACAGAGTTAGTTACACCTTAGTTAAACTAGTGGAGGCTACTCATGCATGGAAATCTCGTTTTTATCACCCGCAGTGGCATGTTCACCTCGGTTTCTTCACCGGGAAGGTGCAAATCTCATACATGTGGCCAAGAAGGTACGTAACTTGTGATTGCATGTGTTTCTCTCACTTCCACACGTGTGACTCAATTAAGAGATGATTGAATGGACCAGTTAACTAGGACTAGGTGGCAGATTACTTCAGTTTCTGTCAGTGAGTGTCTAGATCTCTCTAGATCACTACTATGACGCATTCACTTAGCCATGTAGAGTATATCATGTGTATTATTCATTTTACTCATTTAGTTAATACAATTAATTCTTTCTCTCAAGCTTCCCTCTCTTCTCTTCTCTCTCTCGCAAGCTTTGTGTGATTTTTCTACTAGTTGGGTTCACTGTGAAAAATCACAGGCCTCAACCCTTGGTTTGGATGTGATGGACACTAGAGATTATCAAATGAGTTACTTGAAGCTCTAAGAAATGAAGACATAACCTCTCTTACAAAGGTGGCAATGTGATGATATAATTTTTCGCAGTGAGGATGCAAACACATGAGACTTATAAATTTGGAAGGCCAAATAGTGGAAGAATGGGAATCATTCATCAATTTTTTACAAAAGAAGTTCATCAAGCTCAACATGGACGAGAATGTTTTAATGTGGACAAAAAAATCCAAGAGTGGGGAATACCCAACCAAGCTGAAGTATATTGCTAGTTTCGTGGAAGATCAAGTAGGCATCAAATGTTGGTGGAAGCATGTTTGGAAGTTGAAGGCACCTTTGAAGTCAAGGATCTTTTGGTTTTCCTTCTCTTACAAGATCCTAACCTAGGATATTCTCCAAAGGTCTTTGAAAGATCCAAGCTTTTGTTGATTGTGTAAGAATGATAAAGAATCTACTCTCATGGAGGTATGGAAAGAACTCTCTTCTCTACCTAGAAGCAAAGAAATTTATTTGATTCATGGGTTTAAATCATGAATGGAGAATTCCTCTATGGTGGATCATAGAGCCATCCCCTATGTTGCTTCATGGGGCATTTGGCTTACTAGAAATGATATTTTCTTTGAACGCAAGTCATTTACTCCTCTTCGGGTGTCTTTCATAATTAAATTTGTTTATGATGAATTAAAAGTTGCCCCAACACCTAAATTTGTGATGGATTCTTTGATGGTGCAAGCCAAGGAAATCTTGGGGTGTGTGGCGTTGGGGGAGCACTACACATGTCTCACTTATTATTCCTTCGAATTGGGTTTGAGGCGAAGGTCCAATAATTGGACAAAGTTGATGGCTCTTGTAGTTCTGCTAGGAATCACAATAGAGAAAGGAATCCACGGAATTCAAGTTTTTGGAGATTCAAAGCTTTGCATTGATTGGATTAATAGCAAGCTAGTAATGACCAACATATTTTGATAGCTAGTTATGGATCAGGTTAAGTTTTCAAAGGGTAACTTCAACAACATATTTTTCACTTATATTTTCAAATAGTTCAATGAAATATGAGATGGACTTTCCAAGCAAGGTGTCCAAGTTTGAAGGTTTGTTGGAGATGTCAAAGCATAGATTTGATTCCCTCAGGAGCCCATATTCTTCCTTATATGATATTACTTCATTGTTTTTTAACTTGAGGGGACCACGATGGTTTTTCCTTTATATCATTGTTCAATGTAGTTGTGTGGTGTTTTATTTTGCTAATACTTGAAGGCAGTATTGCAAGCTCTATGGTGACCTTTTTACGTAGGGTTTTTCCAACCTTTGTTTTAGGCATTTTCATAATTTTGTAATACAATGGCAGCTAGGTATATGCCAAAAAAATGTTATAGCTAGCAGGTATATGGAACGGCCTCTTCTAGACCCATTGTCAGGGCTAAAAACACCTCTAACATTATTTTATGAACCCAAGGGGTTACCTAAACTAGTTTTTGTCAATTTTGCAAGACATTTGGCTCACTACAAAAGCTCAATTTGAATCCCCCAAAATGAAGCACACTAGTTTACGATGATGGTTTACCAGGGATGCCATCCATGAATGTGGGAAAGAATCCACGGGGTTACCCAATTCTCTTTGCCAAACCCAAAAAAAATGCATTTCACAACACTAAACTTCTTGAAACAAGGTTTCTCTTTATGCACAACCCATATTCTTTGCTTCTCAAGGCCCGCAGTTATCTTCCTCTACAATTCCTTCGCTTCCTCTAAATTTCTCACATAGATATCCTAAATTGGCAATTTTCTCACTAATGATAGTGCCCCACACTTCATTATCTTTGTTCACAATTTACATCAAGCTTCACTCTACTTTCCAACAACACTATCCATGTCTACGATAATGCCCAACAATGCGTCGGCATAGGGGAAATGTCCATTTCACTACGCTCACATAATGCCATCTTCTTCTCATCTACATAACCACCACATACTCACATAGCAAAACACGCCCTTCTTAGGCTCTCTTAAAGCTTAGTGAGAGCTCACAAAGCCCACACAATCGCTCGACTTCCAAAGATCTCCAGGGTTCCCGTAATTATATTCCTTTGCATCAATGGCATATATTCTTGCACTCACAAAGCGAAGGTGGTAACATTCTCTTGACCTACACTCCTCAAATTTCAAACATTGCTCTACAATGGGTCTAATACCACAATATTCTTCGCATTATAGTTCTAATATTATAGCATAACAATAAGACGTGAGAAAAGCTTTAGCGTACCATATCAATTACCTAAACTGCCATTATGCACCATATCCATTGATTGAATTGCCACTAAGCGCATAAAAACATTATTTATAATAGTCAAAAGACTAGGTTTTTACCAATTTATTAATTTTGGTTCAATCCTCATCCTATACTTAGAATATTTCCACACAACCGAAAACATTTTCTTACATACTCTCTTACCACTTATGACAACTCACATACTATCTTACAACTTATGAAAACTCACATACTCTCTTACAACTTATGACAACTCACTCTATAGATCTTATTCCACTTTTGCATTCACTCACGTGACATACTTACATCCCACCTTAAGAGACTATCACCAAATAAATTACCTCGTAAACCCACCCATCACTCGAGTGAAAATTGCATCATCTAATGACCTAACATGTTTAACCGTGACCATATCAATTAATCATTATCCCTAACAGTTAAAACATTTAGGGCTTCACAATAATGTATTGTTTTAAATCCACCAATAAAACTCAATCAGTCCAATTAATGACTTTAAAAATTAACAGCTATGCTTCACAAATTGTCTTTCTATAATGAAACCTTCCACTTGTTTAACTAGATAAGAAAAATGAAAAAACAATAGAAAAAAATTAGATCACCCAATCTAACACAGCAATGAAACCCATACTACATGCAAAATAATATGCACCAACAATGTAACTTATTTGGAAAAGAGTATAAAATGTATTTAAAAAAAGAATTCTATCAAAAACATAGACCCTTCCAAATTTACACTTTTTGCACCTTAAAAATATTTTTTGTTCATCTTATACTACATGCAAAATAATATACACCAGCCATGTAACTTATTTGGAAAAGAGTATAAAATGTATAAAAAACAGATTCTATCAAAATCATAGGCCCTTCCAAATTTACACTTTATGCAACTTAAAAATAGTTTTTGTCAGTCTGATACTAAACCTTAAAATTAGTTTTTACCAATCTGCTGATTATTACATAAGTTATATGAATGCATCTTTTAAAAATAATTTTTACCCTTCTATTGATAATGCATAAGTTATATGGATACATCTTTGACCTTTTTCACAACAAAATTTAAAATTAGTAGTAACCCACCTGCTGATTATTACATAAGTTAGATGGATGTGTTGTCTTAGTTGACAACGAATTATGTATTGAGATTTGGGTACCTTGGAAAGTGGTCCCCTTGTGTTTGTGAGTCTCTAAACACAAAGGGGGAGACTATTACCCTTATCACTTTAATTTATGTTCTAATTTCACATTGACTTAGGAGTTCAAGTCAAAAGTGAAATATGACACTTAAGTTATTAAAGTGACATTTAATTCACTTTGTGGGTGAATTAAAGGACATGAGACAAACGAAGGAAACTTGGGAAAGTGGGTTTCCTAAGTGAGATTTTTGGATTAAATCTCACCCATTGATTAGACATGGCTAGATTGGATCTAGGTCATTGATCTTTTAAGATTTGGCCAAAGAGAGGCTAAAGGAGGGAAAAGAGTAAGGAAGAGATTCATTGTAAACTTGCTCAATTGAGAGATTTGAGTGAGGAGAAGGAGTGAAGAGAAAGAGAGGTTGAGGGTTTGGAGCTCTTGGGTGCATTATTGAGGAAAGGAGGGCACACAAGGGAGAAGGATTTTGCTACTTGAGTTTGGAGGGCACAAGGCTTGGAGAAGGGTGCTTCCATGGAGTTGGGCGCACACATGCAAGCAAGGACGCACTCAAAAGGTCAAGGGCGCAATCTAGCATGGAGGGCGCACTTGCTTAAGGAGTTGGCAAGGCTTGGAGAAGGGCACACTAAGGAGGAGAAAGACTTGAGTGAGAGGGGCGCACCCAAGGCATAGGGACGCACATTTGTTGGAGCTTGGACAAGAGGAGGGGGCGCACTTTCCCAAGATCTTCACCAAACATCACAAGTTTTCTTCAAGGAGGGCACATCTACAAGTGGGCAAAGGCAAAGGCAAAGGCATCTCAAGTCAAAGGCAAAGAGCAAGGTAAAGAGGCTAAGGGCTTAGCAAGGGAAGAAGGGCGCCTTCATTCATGGGCTAGCAGGCACATAAACAAGGGACTCCAAAGCATC
Organism: Picea mariana; assembly: GCA_032191745.1. Lineage (NCBI taxonomy): Eukaryota > Viridiplantae > Streptophyta > Pinopsida > Pinales > Pinaceae > Picea > Picea mariana. The sequence goes on along the minus strand of JASDQU010099769.1, from coordinate 616,823 downwards.
CAATATTGGTTGCTATTGTACCAGGTTCACTTGTTGTAGTTTTCCTTCTTGTACTTATGCTTTGAGATCTCCAAATATATACATCTAGCTCTAATTGGTTTTCCCCGGGGGGGTTTTATCCAAGGTCATGTTGACCAAAAATACCTATGTCCATTTTCATGCATGCTTAGTTGTTTAGATCAGCATTTTAGAGTTGTAAAGATCTAGAGGAATGTTATTTGTTTTGAATATATTGCATGTACTAACCACCAGTTACGAAAACACTTGCAAGGGCACCTCAAAAGAGAACTTAACCATCAAATTATGAGCAGAAAAGTACTTGACTGTTTGCTGTCCTAAAACAGCAGCAAAGGACAGTTTTTGGAGACTAAACTTAAAGCCCAACAAGAGGTCAAAGACAGACCTGTTGGGCAGCCTCATAGTACCTCAGTTTTCTTCATTAAAGGACAGTTTTTGGAGACTAAACTTAGAGCCCAACAAGAGGTCAAATAGAGACCTGTTGGGCAGCCTCATAGTACCTCAGCTTTCTTCATTATGTACAGTGTAGGTAAGATAAGATGATGAATGGAAAATTAGAAATCAGATGGCAGAAGATAATAGGTAATATAAGATGATGGTAAGTTAAACGGATGGCAGGAGATAATGGGTAATAGAAAATGATGAATGGAGAAAGCAGCTGGCATATGCTCATATAATTATGAACTTTGTTCAAATTTATCTAGTGCCGCTTCCCCGTGTCTCTGAACCTTTGATAGAGTCATTTCCCTGTGTCTTTAAACATTCGACTATCTCAAAAACAGAACTTTAAGGAACATCTTTGTTGAAGTATAGAATCCTCCACAAATATTCATGAAAGCTAAATGTTAACTATAAAAAGTTGGTTAAAATATTTTAATTTTATTTTTCTAAATTTCTAAGAATAATCAATATATTAGATAAACAAATGGCAAATTTTTAAGAAAAATAATCTCATTCTATAACAATTTCAGTTTCACTGCACTGAATATTCATTTTGAATTGGTTACAAATAATACCCTCTACGAATGACCATTGCCAATCCTCGTTATTCCATACAACGCAACCACGACACCCGTTTTCAGATAGTATTGTCATATTCTTGACAATGCATTTTTTAATCCACTAATAGAACTCAGTTGCCCCTCATTAACAAGGTTAAAAATAAAGAGGGATGCTTCACAATTGGCTTCCCATAATGAAACTTACCACTCGTTTAACTCGGTAAGAAAAATGAGAAAACGTTAAAAAGAATAAATCACCCAATCTAACAGAGTGATGAAACACCTATAGCATGCAAAATAATAGATGCCACGTACATAACTTATTTTGAATATAGTATAACCTGTATAAAAAAAAACCAATTCTATCAAAATCACAATCCCTTACAAATTTGCCCTCTATGCACCTTTAAAACAGTTTTGTCTATCTGCTGAATGTTAATCCTTGAAAATAGTTTTTGCCCATCTGCTGAACATTAAAAATGTTATATCGATGCCACTTCACTTTACGAATTCTCTCCAGTGTAGGTAACGATGATAAACGAAAAGTTAGAAGCGGATAACAGAAGATAATAGCTGATATAAGATGATGAAAAGTTAGACAACAGAGAGCAGAAGATAATAGATAATATAAGATAATGAATGGAAGGAAAGCAGCTGGCAGAAGCTCATTTACTTAATAAAACTCTTCGAATTTATCTGAAGATCCTTCTACTTCTCATGTTTGATTTTTTGTTTATTAGCAAACTTAATTTATTTTGCAATCATTTTTGTAGAATCACTTATGTGACAATTCACTAAACAATCATAGATGCTGTAAAACAAGATTATGGATTTGTGCTATCTATAATGTTCATCATCGTTAAGCTTTTGAATGGGCGACAACCTCTTAAAATCAACCCAACTTGATCCATACGAAATCTAGCCATACAGAATTATTTCCCACTTTCTCTACGAGTTCAGGTCAGTCTATTGGCCAGCCTTTCAGTTCCACAGTAATACAAATGCCAAAATTATAGGAATCTCTATCAGAGCATCATGCCAAAGGAATAACGATGCAGCGTCCTGAGTCCATGTCAAAATGGAAATCTGAAATCCTAAAGTGTTGGAAATAAGCAGCTGCATAAATCTCCAAACATATTTAATGTTTAGCATTTTATTGAAAAATACTTGTCCCCGTTGTTGACACAGCCCACCATTGATGAGAATTAAAAAGCAGTGCATCTCTATGGGTTAAAAAAGTTTGATTATTCAATGTTTCTGAAATATAACCATCGGCATTCATTCTGTACAGGTTCCTTGCTAGCTTATGCAGATCTGACCCTACTGGAAATTGGATGAAGTCTTACTTGAGCATATCATAGCATCAGTTATACAATTTTTCGTCGAGGCCGATTTGTTTCCCTTTTCAAAAACATCTTTTCCAGCTCATTAAGAGGTCTCCGTGACCCATCAGGCAAACCAACAAATCTCCGCCCACCACCTCTTCCACGTTTACCTTTTGGACCTAGCTCCTCTATGGTAAACTTCCATCCTTCTGGAGGTCTCCTTCGACTATATTTATGACATTTCACCTTACCAGCGATCTGAAAATTTAAAAAAAAAAAGGTAAGCATGCACTCAGATAGATGCATAACTGTTTCAAATATCCAGATAAAACCATCAGAAAATCATAAAGACATGCTAGAAATATCTGCACATTACTGAAATTCATTCCATAGAAATAAGGATTGTAATGGTTGGCTGTAAAGCCATACTGAAAATACCTGCTCTTTGTTGAAATTCATACGCTGCACAAATTCCTGATAAAGCATTTCGTCCTCCCTCTGAGATATCTCCCACAACTTTTCATCCGGATCTTTTGCTGTGCCATCCCAATCCTCGGGCATAACTTTGAAGTCTGGACGAAGGGGAAGCTCTGCTACATGAAATTCACGATCTGCTGATTTAAATAATCTGCATATCACAAAGAAACATAAAACATTGTACACCGGTAACATGGCTGAACTGTAGTTTGCAGTTCTATTTGAACTTTTTCTTTTCTGGGTGATTAACAGGGAAGCATGACTCTAATGTACAGAGAAAAAAAGATACACAGGAGCGCAGAAAATAATATCACCAATAATTGGTATTAACTGAGGGATGAGATTACAAAAACTATTAATTGACCAGCATAATTTATAAATTCTCTGTATGCAAGGCTGGGGAAAAAAGCTGTTCTTGTAAGCATATACACTCCCGACATAACTACATCTCTTTGCACACAGTAATTTCAGAAAACTCCAATCAAAAGCTATAAAAAGTTTTAAATAACAAAAAGAGCTGGAGGATCTATGCAGTTTTGATTTGTCCTGAGATCAACAATGGTTGATTGACCATATAAAACACAGCATAACGGATTGTATGTGATCTTGCCTCAAATACGTTTGGTTCCTGTAACATCAAGGGAATCATATTTTATGTACATGACCTGTTTTGTATTGATGAAATTGTTCTATTTATTCATGTTTTATGTACATTACCCGTTTTATATTATGAAATTGCTCTATATACTTTATGTACATGACCTGTTTTATAGTATCAAATTGGTCTATATATGTAAAAATTAATGAATCTAAATATGTCAGTGAAAATATCTAGCTCACTGGTGCCTGTTAGATTTTTTTTAACTTGTTTGCTCGGTAGTTGGTTCTCCTCCATAGCATAGCAATGACAATGGATCCATACTTGGGTGCAGCAGATTGATATCTTGAGCTGTGTGCACGGCATTCTTGGCAGATGGAGCCAATGAGTTGGTACTCCTAGGCATTAATGGGTTCTCTTCACCCTGGGACACATTCATTTGAGTGTTGTGCTCAGGAAAAGCTTCTCACTTTTGAGAAGCTTCTCAATCAAGAGGTGACCACACTAGAGGCTAATTCAGCCAAATATGAGGAGAGTCAAAATCTCACCCTCATCAGGCAGCTGAGGAGAGGAGGCAAGGGAGGACCCAGGAGGTGTCAGAAGAACAAGAAAGAAGACTCAAGTTCTTCAAACCAAGGGAAGAATGATTTGGGCCATGTGAAGTGTTTCAAGTGTCATAAGAATGGCCACTAAGCTTCTCAATGCCCTGAAAAGAAAGGGAAAGGCTAAGCAATAAAAGCAATTTGTAGGGAGTGCAAAAGCTTCTGCAAGACTTGATGAGCATGCATCCGGACTGGACACAAGCTTATCCATGGTGGCATGCCTTTCCACAAAACCATCTCTGGTGTCAGGTGGTATGTGGACAATGGAGCTACCAAACACATGACAGTGAACATATCAACTTTCTTCAGACTACAAGAACAAGATTCAAACATGGAAGTGAAGCTTGGTGATGATGCCACATACTTAGTGATTGGGATAGATTCTATCTCATTCTGCATGACATCAGGGGATGTTCTTGAGCTATATGATGTATCATTTATTCCTGGGTTAACAGAGAATCTTCTTTCAATTTCTTGCTTAACAGGGCTCAAGTGTGTGGCTAAGTTTGATGATCAACAAGTTTTCATCAAAAAACATTGCCCAAATCCTAGTCAAGTTTTGGCCAAAGGAATGCATGAGGGTGCCCTCTATCAAGCATGGAGCTTTGGTGTATCGCAATGACAATCTATGTGAGTTATGGCACGGACAATTAGGTCACTTGCACTATGGAGCTTTGCCTCTCTTGAAGGACATGATGCAAGGAATGTCTTATTTCAAGATTGAGAAGATGGGAGTATGCAAGGGATTCTTGATATGATCCATTTAGATGTGTGCAGACATATGTCATCAACTTCTTTAATAGGTAGCATCTATTATGTTTCATTTATCGATGACTCCTATAGAAAAACATGGATTTATTACATGAAGACCAAGGATGAAGTCTTCAATAAGTTTCAAGAGTTCAAAGCTCTTGTGGAGAACCAAACAATGAAGAAGATTAGGTTGTTGAGATCAGACAATGGAGGTGAGTACACCTCCAAGGAGTTTGATTCCTTTTGCAAAGAAAGCAGGGATCAAGAGAGAGTCGACAGTGCCTTACAACCCACAACAAGTCCATTGTCAAGACAGCCAAGGCTATGGTTCATGATCTAGATCTACCCATGTGTCTTTGGACAAAAGCATGCAATGCATTTGTCTACATTCTAAACATGTGTTCTCGCAGGATATTGAAAGACAAAACACCAGAGCAATCTTTCATTAATAAAAAATGAGAAACTACAAGTATCAAACTTACGTGTTTCTGATCATCCTATGTATATTCGTATTCTAGATAAGAAGAGAACTAAATTGGAAGTTGGAACCCTTTAGTGTGAAGGGTATTTTTGTTGGTTTCAGTAAGATGTCCAACACTTACAAATTCTATATTTTATCATCACAAAATACAATAGTGACCCAAGATGTTAAGTTGACATGGATGTTTAGTCCTCTAAGTCTCAAGTGCCTACAGCAGAGGTAGAGGAGGGAGATAAACTTGTTATCCCAAATGTTGATCTGCAGAAATCAGACATTCCAGATTCAGAACAGCAAGGTTCCGGAGATGGTATTGGTGCCTCTTTGCCTTCCAATTCAGCCAAAAAGCCTAAGTGGTTTACCCAAACATTGCAAGGTGCATAGGAGCAAGTTGGAGCTCCAAAGACTTCCTTTTAAGGGAGTCATCCTCCTAAGAAGTTTCCCAATTATGTTGCATTGATATCTTCCATCATTGATGCAAAGCATTCCAGATTTGAGGAGGTTAATTCAGAGCAAATGTGGCTAGATGCCATGGCAAAGGAGAATCAATCCAATTTGCAGAACATTTTTCGGCAAATTGTGACAAAACCAAACAGGAAGTCGGTGATTAATTCTGGATTGCTGTACAAGGTGAAGCATGCAACTGACAAGAGTGTAGATACATACAAGGCCAGATTTGTTGCACAACAGTTCTCCCATGGAGAGCAAGTTGACTAGGACCAGACTTTTGCTCCAGTTGTGAGATACACTTCTACCAAGGTAATTATGCCTCTTGCATCTTATTTCAGTTGGTCATTATATCAAGTGGACATAAAGATGGCAACTTTGAATGGCAAGATAGACGATGAAGTGTATATCAATCACCCAAAGGGATTTGAGGTACATGGGCGAGATACCCAAGTATGCAAGTTGAAGAAGGCCCTCTATGGGTTGAAGAAAGCACCACGTGCTTGCTACTCATGAATTGATGAGCACTTCTTGAATTTGGGCTTCACCATAACTCTCATAGTTACTAACCTTTATTATCAGTTTTTTAAATCTAATATGTTAGTTTTGATCCTATATGTGGATGACCTGAGCTTTATAGGTAGCAATGAGAAGCTCATAGGTGTTAATGTTTGTAGCTCGGACCGGAACTTCTATATAGGTTTTGTATCAAACGTGCGTGAAGTCGTCCAAGTCAAATCTATTTTGTAATTCACTTTATTTATAAAGTGAAAGTATTTTAATTAGCTATTGAGTCTAATAAAGTGCATTTTTAATGCATTAGTTATTTAGACTAATTTCAACCGTATATCTCAAAGTGAGATTAGGTTTTTGGTAGACTGGGGTTTCAATAAAGTATAAAGGCAAGTCAAGGTAGATGGTAAAGACACGTTTTTTACACCAAGAAGACTCAAGAAATCAGAGAGAGATCATTTGAGTAAATTCAAAGCACAGAAGAAGAGTCAAGGTCATATCAGATCGAACAGTTTTGTACAACTGTTCAGTCTAGTGCAGATCTGAGTGACCAGCAGACAGATATAGAAAATCTGAGGACCAGCAAGCAGATCTAGTGCAGATCTAAGGCATAGCATGCAGATCTAGTACAGATCTAAGTGGCCAACAAACAGATCCAGCAGATCTGACGTCCTATAGGCAGATCTAGTGCAGATCTGAGTGACCAGTAAATAGATCTAGCAGATCCGAGGACCAGTAGGAAGATCTAGTGCAGATCTGAGTGACCAACAGACAAATCTAGTGCAGATCTGAGTGTCCAGCAGTCTAAAAACCTCAGTTTTGAGGTGTCCTTGTAAGTTTTGATCATTAATGATAAACTAATTTGAAGGACAAAAATTCTTGTGTACTTGAAAAGTTATTTTGCTTCCGTTGTTTATATTTTCCAGCTATGTGTGACTGTTTCATGTTCAGAATTTTAATTATGTTATTAAAATAATTCAAGATCTGAGTTGTTTAATAAAGAAACATAGGACAGCAGTCACCTAAGGTTTGAAAATTTTCACATGGTATCAGAGCTACTCTGATTAAAAGATCGAAGAGTAGCAATTTGTATGCAGATCAGAGATGGCATCAGCTAGTTCGAGGACAGATTGGATGGTGTCTCTAATTTTCTATCTTGGAAGGTCGGGGTTACTCCCTTGTTGGAAGAGAATGATCTCTGGGATATCGTGAAAGATGCAGTGACACCACCGGCAGATCCGCGACAGTTGGCAACCCACAACAAAGAGGTAAAATCCAAGCGGATGATCATAGATGCCATTAAAGATCACTTGATCTCTCAAATATCCGAGAAGAAGACTGCTAAGGAGATGTTTGATGCACTAGTAAGCTTCTACCAGAGTGAGAACATTAACAAGAAGATGATCTTGTGGAACAAACTCAGATCCATGGAGATGTCCAGATCAGATACGGTTAATAGTGCAGCAATTGGGGAGAAGGTGATCAATGCAAAGTTGGTGAACATGGCACTAAATGGATTCCCAACATCATGGGAAACATTTGTCAAAGGCATATGTGCTCATGAAAACCTTCTTGACTTTTAAAGGCTTTAGGATGACTGGATCCAGAAGGAGACTTGGATGGAGTCAAACGCCAACAAGAAGAGTAGTGACGAGAACCTGGCCTTAATTGGTCAGTCGAAGAAGGGAAAAGGTAAAAGACCTAGCAAGGGTAAGGGAAAGAGTGAGGATTCAACCTCATAGACAGGGAAGGACTTGAGTAAAATCAAGTGCTTCATATGTCATAAGAAAGGACATTATGCATCACAGTGTCCGAACATGAAGAAAGGTAAAGGGAAGCAGCAGCAGAATCAAGTAGCAGCCTCAGTTGAAACTCAAATGAGCGAGTTTGCCTCCAAGTTCGAGAAGGATTTATCGATGGTATCTTGCCTTTCTACTAGTACGGTTCCGAAAAACGTTTGGTATGTGGACAATGGAGCATCTAAGCATATGACATCAACCCAGGAGTTATTTTCAAGTCGAACAAAGCAGGACTCAAGAGTTCGGGTTGAAATTGGTGATCATGCCAAGAACCTAGTAGCAGGAGTTCGTACCATTCCCTTCTGACTCCAATCAAATAATTCTTTAGACTTTGACAATATTTTGTTTGTTACAGGTCTCTAGAAAAACTTGCTTTTAGTTTCAGTCATAGAGGATAAGGGCTTTGCAGTAGAGTTCAAGAACTAACAAGTTCTTCTTCGACCAAATGAGTCTAGCCCAGAATCAACTCAGGTGATCGAGATTAGGGAAGGCAATTTATACAGGTTACAAGGTGAACCTATTCGAGCCCTAGTTCATAGAACACAAACAACTTGTGTGAGTTGTGCCATAAGAGGATGAGGCACCTGCATCACAAGGCTTTGCCTACTCTGAGGGAGATAGTCATAGGTCTTTCAAATTTCAGTATTGAGCAGCTAGGTGTATGTAGAGGGTGCATGCTTGGCAAGCATGTCAAGGTTGCTTTCCTAAGCAGCAAGCATAGGTCTAAGGAGATTCAAGACCTAGTGCATTCAGATGTTTGTGGACCGATGTCGCTAGCATCAATCATAGGAAGCATGTACTATGTTTCCTTCATCGACAATTTATCTCGCAAGACATGGATCTACTTCTTAAAGACCAAGGATGGGGTCCTTAGCAGGTTCAAGGAGTTCAAGTCCTAGTTGAGAACAATGGGGGCAAGTATACCTCCAAGGAGTTCGAGGGTTTTTGCAAGGAGGCAGAGATCAAGAGGGAGTTGATTGTTCCGTACAACCCACAACAGAATGGGGATGCAAAGCAAAAAAATCGATCCATCATAGGGGTTGCTAAGGCCATGATTCATGATCAGGACTTGCCCATGTTTCTTTGGGAAGAGGCATGCAACACAACAGTCTACATCTAGAATAGGTGTCCGCACAGGATCTTAGAGGACAAGACACCATAGGAGTCATTCACTGGTGTGAAACCAGAGGTGAGTCATTTTCGCATTTTTGATTGTCTAGTTTATATCCATGTACCTGTAGAGAATAGGACCAAGTTGGAGCCTTCCAGGAGGAAGGGTTTGTTTGTGGGTTACACTGAGACTTCAAAGGCCTACAAGGTCTTCATTCCAGATCAAAGGAAGACAGTGGTAAGCAGGCATGTAAAGTTCAAGAAGGACTTTGCTTCTAGGAAGTCTCATGAGCCTATTCCAGTGATAGAGAATGAGGAGCAGGAAGCTCTGAAGGTTGAGCCTAGGTCACCAGTGGCTTCCATTTCAAGGCAGCAGCCTTTAGATGAGGAGGAGGAGCCATTGGCTCCTTCCAGTTCTGTCAAGAGACCTAAATGGTTCACTCAGAAATTAAGGGATGCTTGGGAGTACATCGAGACTCTTAGGAGCACATTCAGGGAGAGCAGACCTTAGAAGAAGTTTCCAAACTGCATGGCATTGATGAGCAGCATCATAGATTCTTAGCCTTCCAGTTATCAGGAGGTAGCAAACCAACAAGTATGGTGAGATGCCATGGTGGAGTACACCTCCATCATGAAGAATGATGTTTGGGACATAGTGCATGTTATCCTCATTTTGTGGATAACTAAGGAGATCATGTCTCGAGGCCCTCAAGTTGCAGATATGGAGTGTCGAGAGACTACATGACCAGCAGTACCCTTTTGCACAGATGGAAACCCACTCACCACCACATATGGTCACAGGTTTGGAGATGGCATCCACCACACCAGCTGGCTTCCAGAAGGCAATGGGCCTTGCTCCATGAGGTACAAGTCAGTATTATGGTGAGCATCATTTCAATATTTAAGCTATTTGATTTTGTTGTATCCTAGATTGCTCTAGATTTCATGATATGTGCTTGGACATTATGCCTTTTCCCCTGCTTCACCTTGGTGGTTGACATTGTGCCCTAGTAAGTGGTTTTCCTTGGGGACGGGTTTGCTACTGGGAACTCCCTTAATGAGCCATCGTACCGTTCCCGACAATATTTACCACTTTCCATCATTATTCCCCTCCATTTCCTTATCTCTTGGGATTTTAGGCTGTATTGACCCAAGAAGGGGTTGTCCCTCGTATTATGGGAAGAAGGGGCTAAAGGCCTAGAGGAGTTGGTGTTGGGTAAAAGATAAAATCCTTATATAAACCTTCCAGATGCTTCGCCCAAGGACCACCCAAGATAGAAATGAAACACTTATCTTTGAATAAAGGGGACCCCCAATATAATAAAATGCTTAAAAGGTTAGTTGAAGGATAGGAGGTCTCATCACAAGCCGACCTATCACATCCAAGGATATCCAGTGGTATGACATTGTCATCATCTGGTCACCAAACCAGGGCAATGGCTCTCAATTGCATGGCTGAGAGAAAGGGGCTCTCATCAAGAGCCAGCCTTCTCATTTCCATTAGGTGTTTGTGGGTGACATTGCCACCACTTGGTCACCACGCTGTTAAATTTATAAGCAGCTACGAGAGCCATTCTCCTGGAGGATGGCTAAGACCCTAGACGAGATCTAGGGCCCCCAGTGCACTCCTGGGGTATTTGGTCTGGAACCAAACAGTCAGTGCCATGGCAAAAGACCCTTCTTAGGGCCCCCGGTATATGACTGGGGTTCTTAGTTTGAGACTAAGCAGGTAAGCCCCTAGATATGTCTAGGGCCCCTGGAAATGTCCAGGGTACCCATGCCTGAGGCATGGGTTGATCCATGGTCTTGTACCATGGTAGTGAAGACCCCTGAGAGGGCCCCCAGTATATGACTAGGGTTCTTGGTGAATAACCAAGCAGTAAAGACCCCT
>JASDQU010099769.1:574952-592910 GCA_032191745.1 Picea mariana | reverse complement strand
CCCAGACTATAACAAGGACTTTCAGATTTTCTCCTTTGCTTCTGAGGACACTATTGTTGGTGTGTTGCTTCAGAAAAATGATCAAGGCCATGAACAACCCATTGCTTATATGAGTCGGGCCTTGCAAAATTCAGAGCTTAAGTATCCCATGTTTGAGAAACAGGCTTATGCCTTAGTAAAATCACTCAAACATTTCAGAGTCTTCATTGGATATTCCAAAGTGATTGGTTGTGTTTCTAATCCTGCGGTTAAGAATGTTTTATCACAAGTGGAAGGATTAGGCTCAAGGGGTAGATGGATTGCTAATATCCAAGAGTATGATTTGGAAATCAGACCTACAAAGTTGATTAAGGGCCAAGGTTTGGCTAAGATGTTAACAGAAAGTAATGAAAAAGCCTTAGGTATGGTTTGCCAAATTAATGATGAAGAATTTCCTCCTAACTTATTAAAGCTTGAACAAGTAGAATGGTATACAGACATCATCTTTTATCTCAAGAATATGACTTGTCCAAGCCATCTAGTAGGACACAAGAAAAGGGCCTTAAGGTTAAAATCTGTTAAGTATGTCCTTACTAGAGATGGGTTAGGATGGAAGAATCCTTATGGGGTTATCCTTAGATGTGTGGATGACGTTTAATCAAAGAAACTAATGGATGAATTCCATGGGGGATTTTGTGGTGGACATTTTGTTGCTAAAACTACTACCCACAAGATCCTTAGAGAAGGATATTATTGGCCCACAATATTTTCAGATGTGCATCAGTTTGTTTGTAAATGTGAGCCATGTCATCTTTTCACAGGAAAGCAAAAGTTAGTAGCTCTCCCTTTGCAACCAGTTGTGGTTGAGGCATCTTTTCAGCAGTGGGGTTTGGACTTCATCGGGAAGTTTAATGATAATTCAAGTAATGGGTATTCATGGGGTATCACAGCAACAGATTACTTTACAAAGTGAGTTGAAGCCATTCCTACCAAGTCAGCAACTGAGAAGGTTGTGATGGATTTCCTAGAGGACAGAATTATAACTAGATTTGGGGTCCCATCAAAGATAGTGACAGATAATGCCAAGGCCTTTTGTTCAGCTGAGATGTCATCTTTTTGTTTCAAATATGGTATTATCTTGTCACATGCATCAGATTATTATCCCCAAGGAAATGGGCAAGCAGGGTCTAGTAACAAAAACATAATGACCATAGTTAAGAAGATAGTCAGTGAGAATAAGAAATCTTGGGATAGTAAAATTAAACATGCATTATGGGCTGACAGGATAACAAAGAAAGCAACAACTGGGAAGAATCCCTTTGAGTTAGTGTATGGATTGGAAGCTAGGTTGCCAGTGCACCTAAGACTTCCTACTGATGGGTCAGTTGAATATTTTTAGACAGAGCAGGATGCAGTTCAGAACAGGGTCAATCAAGTCATCAAGTTAGATGAGATCAGATGAAGGGCTTATGATCAGAATTGCAAGAATCAGAGAAAGGTAAAGAAAGATTTTGACAAGTCAGCTAGACAGAGGGACTTCATGATTGGGGATACAGTTTTGCTATTGGATAAAGGCAAAGAAAAACTAGGGAAACATGGTAAGTTTGACAGCTTATGGTTGGGTCCATATTTGATCAGAGAAATAGTAGGGCCTAATTCTTTTCATCTCAGCCATTTGGATGGTGAGCCCATAAATATTCCAAGGAATGAGCAGTAGCTCAAACTCTTTTTCAGATGATGAGCAACTTGGTGCCCAAGGGGACACCCTATGTAACGTATCTCTAACCCTTTTCCTTGTATTTTCAATTTTGTATTGTTTCATTCATAATGTCAATATGTACTTAAAATTATTTATGTATCACAGTTTCATTTTGTAGTTATGATGTTGTACTTTGGATATTTCATTATGTAGATGTTGTTTATAGCATTTATTTCATTATATGTATGTATCTATGCTCATGTTGGTTATTGGTGAGCACTCTTTGTAGATGTTGGATTCTTGTATGCTCTCCATCTCATGTGAGAAGATCGAACACACATCCCCATTTGGAGCCAGATGGGATCGCCTATTCAACTAGGGGGTCAAATCTATGTGCCATGAAGATATGCATCATTAGATGCAATTATGTTGAAGACAATTTGGTTCTACTGGGCATTTTATGCCTCCAGCACAAAATTTTGTAAACGGAATTTCCGCACCCCTACGTGGGTTAATAATGTAATAGGTTTGCATGGATCATAGTTAGGTCAGGTACCTTGGGATTTTTTAATTGGGAGAGTTCTTTTCATCAATGGTTTTTTATCCTCAGGTTCTCAACTGGGCTTTTCAGCCTGGTTGATTTCGCATGAGTTTTTCCCTCACACTTGCAATAATTCCTCCAAAGTGGTGAACGACGTTCTAATGGTCTCATCCTTTGGTAGCTATTGTTTAGGAATGATGTAAATGACCATGTTAGGCATTGTAGAAAGTTTCGTGGAATTTCGTCGAGTCTAGATAGGTTTTTTTAAATTAATTAAATTTAATTAATTTTCCTAAGGTTGGGATTTTAATTGTTTAATTAATTAAATGTTTTTGAGCAATTATTGTAAAAACTAGGTCTTTCGGCTTTTGATAGGGGTATTTGTGCTCAAATAAAATGGAAAGGCACCCCCTACACCCATGGACCAATTTTTAGCTCAGTCAGACAAGTTTTGCCAGTCATTTGTCCACCCAGAGTGTCGGTCAGTCAAAACAACAATTTTTATTGCTAAGTCAATTTTGTAATTTTTGTAAAAATTAGTTAATGGGTAAATGTAAAGATGGAAAAGAGAAATAAAGTGCATCCCTAGACTACCCAACCCACCTTATAACCTTCACACACCCCCTCACTTGCCCATTCCCTCTTTTCCTCATGCCCCCTAGGGGGATTTGCGCCCCCCTCACACCCAAACCTTTGAGAAACTCTTTTAATTGATGTGTGGGCCCCTCTCATGAGAGGTGCACCCTTCCTAGCCTATAAACTCACCCATCCATGGTCCCCACGTGCCCACTCACACATCCAACTCATCAATCCCTACCAAAACCCTAAGTTGGTGCGCCCCTCTCCTTGAGATCTTCATTTTTGCTTGGGTTTTGACACATGGAGCTCATCCAAGTGTCTTCACTTAGCCTTTTGAGTTATAAATATATCCTCTCCTCACTCTTTCACTCACCATTCTTTGAGCTAGTGTTACTATACTGGAATTTCACCCCACTCTCTTGCTCTTGCCATCTTGCCATTTCACTCATATGCTCTTGAAAGTCTTGGAGCAACTTGTTGCTGCGACACTCTCACTTGGATTAATAAAGCTTTGGAGGATTTTGAAAACACCAAGAGTATTATGGTTGCATTCTTACATATGAGGTGACTTTGTGGTGTTCAAGTTTCTTGTGTAGTGTTGAGTAGATCTTTGGTAAAGTAGTTTACTAGAGTAGATTAGCAAAGAGTATTCTTGTTGGTTTATACTTGTTGGATAGCTAAGGGTTTGAAGTATTTCATATTGTTAGTCTATTCAAGCTTGTTATCTACTTTCATGCTTCACATTTTGTCTTGAGTTTTGAAGGTTTACTTCAAAGGGATTGTTGGGAAAGCCTCAAGAACGAGTCTTCCCTCAAAGCCTTCTCAAACTCCTAGCTTACTTAGTACTATATTTATGCACTCATTTCATTTATATTTCAATTAGCTAACCATATTACATAGGTCATATATTTTTACATTTCATTTGGAGATTTTATGTGAAAAAATTCTACGTAAAAAACAAAATTTTTTCTTAACTTTGTTGTGTTGTGCAACATTTGCTTTCTGGTTTTTGCAGGTTCTTACCAGTAACAAGGGGATATGCTACTTGAATCCATCCATACAACACTTCAAAATCTTCCACACTAGTTGGGTAACTTTCCCCTTCTCTTTCTCATATTTTCTAGCATTGTAGCAAGCCCCAGGGAAGTTCCCTTGAGGCTTGAATTCTCTTGTATCATTTTTGCATTTTTGTATTTCACTACAGCAAGTTTTAGTTTCCTACACCTTGGAAGAGTGATTGGCCAAGCCACACCCCCAAAATCGTTGGGCTAGATTTTAGTTTTCTTTTAAACAAATTTTTTATTTCTTGCCCCACTTGTCCACAAGACAAGGTTGTGTGGCTAGCATAATAATAATCATTAAGTTTTTCTTTCCAACCCTCTTTGGCACAACATTGGTAGGCTTGCCTCCACCTTGTTCCATTGTGAGTGGTTTGTTTTATTTCAAGTTTTTCTTAATAAATAATTGCCTACACCTTGGGAGAGTAACCCCCAAAATCGTATGGCTAGGATGTTAGTGATGTGTTGATGGTTTATATGGTTTAAATGGATTGAAATGCTCTAGAGTAATCAGCATATGTCATATCATCTTATTTTAAGCCCTTAAGGCATATTTCCATTTACATGCTTTAGTTTTATTCTTGCAAATATTTCACTCTTTGGCATGGTGTCTCAAATGGAATAGATTACATGGTTAAACAATATGTCTTGAAGCAATCTTATTTCTTGGGCACACATAACTCCCATGCTTTCATTTTGTTTTGATATGTAAATGGTGTAGGATTTAGCTTTCATTTTCAGCGAGTATCTTGTCTTAAGCATGCTAACTCACATGGAATAGCTTATGTGTTTGAATGGTTAGAATCTCAAGTGTTGATCCATTTGGCAAGCTATTCTTGCCCCTTTCATAGCACTTTCTTACATATTTTGCACATGCTATTGGTTATCAAATGGTGATGTAAATGGTCTCTTTTTCATCTTTCAATACATGTTTTAGATGTGTACATGCTCTATTTATTTGATCTGCAACAAACTTCATAAAAGTCACTTACAGTTTCGGTTTTGAGCATAAATCACTATTTTTGGGCACTTAAAAGTCATCTAAAACACTCACAACACACCCTAAGACTTACCCATAAGTCATAATAACTTTTTAGACCAACTAGGACAACCTAATTCCACCATCTTTACCATCTAAAATGGGTTTGAGGAAAACAACGGAGGGTAGTGGCAGGGGACTGTCTCGTGGCGCACCAGGTGTGTGTCCTCTCCAGGAAGTACTCTTACTGGCAGGGCTGATCGTGAAAGCTAGGGTGGGCCTCGTTGCCTTACTATCTTGAGCATCCAGCAACCATTTGGAAATAGGAGGAGGAGGAGGAGGTTTAAGGTTCAAACACTTAGTTAGGGGGAGGGCAAATAAAATTGATCTAATCTTTAAAAAACTCCTAACCACTTGGTCTCCTAGACAATATTTACTTTGGCATATCTTTGGATGGTTGTTTAGAATTCTATCTTGCAAGTACATTTACTTTCATCAATATTTCATGCAATCTTGTGGTTTGAATCTAAGTGTTTTATTTCTTGAGCATTAAGTTTCCAAGTATTTACATCTTTGTTTTATGCTCTTGTGGTGTGATTCAAGAAGAAGTTGAGTATCTCATTTGGGAGGCATCATCTTGTTGAATCTTGAGTGCTTTAGTGGTTGCCATTGAAAAACAGTCCAATAGAGTAAGTGTTATTGGGGCATGCTTGGCCTTATGTGATTGATCTTAACTTTAAAGTATCTCTTAAATCTCACAGTTTGGCACCTTTAATCTTGTTCATTTGTATCTTGTGTATATCTTGTATCCTTGTACCATTTCTTATTCTTTGTGTAAGTAATTGTATCTTTGTTGTGGGATAGTTTTAATATCATTTTACTTGTAATCTTTTGTAATTGAACCCCCCTCAAAACTTAGTTGACCGCTTGCCCAACATTTATGCACTAGTCTTAGTTGACTTAGGGAAGGGTTTGTTTGTCATAATTAATCTTGCACTTTGCATTTGTTGCCTTAGCATCATAGGTTAGTTTCCCACTTAACCTTTAACAAATTAAAACCAACTCCTAGAACTTCAAAGTTAAATTACATCTAGTAACTAGGGTCTACCCCCATTGGCTTCCCTAGGAGTAAGCCTAGAAGGAAGAGGTTCTAGTCAAGGTGACAGTGTGGACTGTGAACCTAGGCATTGTGCCTCCAAGGACACACTAAGTGTGATGGACTTTGCTCACATTTTCAAGTGTGTATTAGGATGGCAACAGGCGTAACAAGGGGGTGACCTATCACTGTCACCTTAATAGGAAACCCCTTTCTGTTTAGGAGTAAGGTAAAGCTACCCCAAGGGAGACGTCCCTAGTGACCTAAAGGGCTGGTAGTATATAGGAGGTGAGTTGTGAATATCCTGTTCCCTTACCCGAATCTGATGGTATCCTGAACGAAGATCAATCTTTGAAAAGTATACTGCTCCATGGATCTCATCAAGCAACTCATCAATCCTGGGAATGGGATACCTGTTTTTTATTGTCTTCTTGTTTAGTGCCATGTAGTCAATGCACATTCTCATGGTGCCATCTTTCTTCTTAACCAACACAATTGAAGATGCAAATGGGCTTGAGCTAGGCCTAATGTGACCCATGTCCAACAACTCTTTGATGGCCTTTTCAATTTCATCCTTGAACCTTTTTTGAATGTTGATAAGGTGTGGTGATGACGGGTTTAGCTCCTTCTTATAGCTCAATGGTGTGCTCAAAACCCCTATATGGTGGTTGCCCAGGAGGAATTTGCCCAAATACCCTTTCATGCTTGCCAAGTATCTTTTGTATGTACTGGGAATAACATTGGCGCTCCTCATGAGTGGTTTGCACTGAAACTAAATACTCTACTGCATAAGCCACATCCTCATGCCTGAATATAGCCTCCATGTGCTTTGCTCAGACCACCCTAGGTGCATTTTCTGTCATCCCATTCAAAGTCACCCTCTTTCCTTCTTCAGAATTGAAGGAAATCTCCATAGTTTGGTAATTGGTGGTAATAGGACCCAAGGTGCTAAGCCATTGAACCCCAAGTATGACATTGTTGTCTGGTAGGTCCATCACGTAGAGATCTTGTGTCAAATTGTACCTGCCCAAGGTAAGACTCATCTGTGGAATGTACCTGTCACATGGCATGGTGCATCCTCCTACTACCTCCACTAAGAATCCCTCAAACTCAACAGTGGGAAGATGTCTCATGTTTACCAATGCACATCAATGAAATTATGGGACGCCCGACCATCAATAAGTACTGTGACTCTTTGTCCTTGGAGGACTCCTTTCATCCTGAAAGTGTTGAATTTGGGTACCCCATTGATGGATGCAATAACAACCTTCTTAATCCCTACTTGCTTGCGCATTGGATCTTCTTCTTCTTCCACATGAGTGGGCTCCTCTTCTGTTTGTGTCACCTCCATGTTTTGAAGATGTCCAACATCATCTTCATCCTCTCTATCAGAAAGGACCTCTATGTAGTGAATTTTTCCTTTTCCCATGCATTTATGCCCTGGCTTCCATGGTTCTTTACAGGTATAGCAAAGTTGTTTCCTTCTCAACTCCCTTCTTGTAGCCTCATCAAGTTTTCCCTTGCCTCTGTCAACAACCCTTTGATCTTTTCCTCTTGGAGAAATTTGTGGCCTTGGAATGAATTTGTTTTTTGAAGCTGTCCCTTCCAAGTCCCTAGTCTTCCAAATCGCATCCTGAAGGGTATTTGGCTTAAAATCCTTGATCCATCCACACAATGGCTTTGTCATCCCCTTAGAAAAGAGCATCATCAACCTAGATTTCGACACATCTAGAACCATGACCGCTAAGTTCTGAAACTCTTCGATGAATGCCTCCGTTGATCTTGTCTGCCTAAGTTGTGCGAGCTCACGGAAATGAAGCTCTGGATCTCCCTGATCAAACTTGTCTATGAGCCTCTGAGTGAAATATGCATATGGAGTAATGTGTGCATGTCCCAAAGTAGTCATCCCATGGTACCACCACTCATGGGCCTTGCCTTCTAGGTATAAGGTAGCAAATTTGATGGCATCCATCTCCATCATGGGATTTAGTTGCAGATAAGCATCCAATTTCTGTACCCAAGCCTTTGCAAAAGATTTGGTTGCTCCATCAAAGGGGGAAATCTCCATTTTACTTGCTTTGTGCCCCAGATCATTATTGCCTCTGTGAAAGTCTCTAGGCCTACCCCTATATTTGATTCTGCAATATTCTCCCAATGAAACTTGTCTCCTAAACCCTGCACTTAAGGCTACATACTCCCTCTCATATTCTTCAAAGTTGTCCTCTACCTCCATATGTCCTGGGACATGGGCATCTTGTTACTGTGTGTCTAGGAAGATTGGCATGTAAGGCTTGGGTGTGACTCTGCTACTACCTGGTACCCAGTTGTTTGCACCTCGAAATAGACTTTTCCCCTCAGTGTGGACCCTATGACTAGTCTTTGTGTGATATCTATCTCCTCCATGAGATCCACTAGCCCCATTGTTCCATTCATTATTCTGCGGTTCCTTGCTATGTACCATATGCACGAGAAGATGTGCAATCCCGTCCTGTCCTGCCTCCAGTGTAGTAACCAAGCGCTCCTGTCCTTATTCAATAGTTGTCAAGGATGATTTGAGATTAGCATGCCCCCTGGATAAGCACTCATGTGTATCATCCAAGTGGTGTTGCATGATAAACTATGTCTTATCAATAGATCATTGTAGCTCCTGTGTTATTCTTGCCAACTCCATTGGCAACTCCTTATCTGTACCATCTCCTACTTCCTGACTTTCCCCATATCTGTTTTTGGTTCCTCTGCCCCTTTGTCTTTCTTTTTCATGTTGTATCCTTTCATCAACAAATCCCCACTGGTTGGGAGGATTCAATGCTCTGATACCACTGTAAGATCCCCAAGTGGATCTATGTGAAATTTTTCAGTTTTAATGCCTTTCTGGTTGAAGGGTTTTGTCAAACAATTCGCACCAGTTGCTTGTGGAGATCGTGTTCGGGTTTATTGATAAGTTTGGTTGCACAAATGGTTTGCAATGATATATTTGAACTTAAACAACAATATAGAACATAGAAACAACGAAATAATAGCCACAAACTCAGATCTGTATTTTATTTAATATATAAGCCGACCTCAGTACAAGAGAAGAGAAAATTTGGAAATAGATATAGAAGAATGGAATATGTGGCTGATAACGCCTCCAAGATACAATAAAAGAGAGAGATATAGCCTCTCTTGAACCTCCAATAGCTTCATGCAAAGGAATGTATGATCAATCTCTTTCCCTTCCTCCAAAATGCTAAGTCTCCTAGATGAGTTGCGCCCTCACTGGCTCTAGCGCACCCTATCAATTTGCATGGCCTAGATCTGGCCTCCAAACTCCATGAAATAGCTGTAAATATGTAGAAATGATGATGGCTAACTCATGTGAGGAGTTTTTCCTGATGTAGATGACAAAATTTCCCAAAAATCACTGGATCTCTGATCACAAATGCACCCTTCTTCAAGAATTTCACCCAGCTATGATAATAAATAATAATGGAGCATGAAAACCCCTGATAATGCCAAAAAGAGTTGCTCCAGGGATGAAAATTGTTCTTGTATCAATATCTCCTTCACATCCAACACCCTAAAGCCAAATCGAACTTCTTTCTCTTAGACAGTGTGCCTCACTCTGCAGAAAAACCTTCAATAATGCACCCTGCTTCATAAAATGGTTACTGGAATTGATCTGAACTAGATAGAATAGTGAGGGTGGAATATTTCACGACCTTGGCCAAGCTTGGATCAGGAAAGGAGGGATCTTTAACATCTGTGCTGATCTCTAGGGTTTGTCCAATCAAAACCTTCAAAACACTCAAGCTGCCAGAGCTCAATTTGCAAATAGAAAAATGATCAAGAATGAGGAGTGAGGTGCCCTCATCTTGTTTTTATACTCCAAAATTCTAATCCTCACTTAAATTATTAATTGGCTTTCTAAAGTCTATTTCTTCATTTACCTCATAATAACCAATTAGCTTTATTTCCTTATTAGCCATTGTCACTTTAATAATTTGACTTAAGAACCTTAATGACATAATTTGGCTACCGTAGTCCCCTTTTTAGTGAGACTATAGCCTAGGGGTAACACCAGGCTACTAAGTCCTCTAGATCTTGATTATATGGAAGGGGATCTTACAGTGCCTGAAAGATTGCATTCTTTCTTAGCACAACATGTTGGTAGCAAATTATCAATGAATGTTTTGTCTTTAGGATGTTGCATATTAATGCTTGATTAAAGTCACTTGCTAGCAATAAAGGCTCCTCTTTTACATGTACAAACATGGGAGAATGATATTCCAATTAATATTCTATTGAACCCTTTTAGAGCATTGTCACAAAAATGGAGTTGATTTTGGAGGAAACTATATAGATGATTTTGTGTTAGAAGGGGATGGGCATGCATGGGACTTTTTAGTTGTTTCTTCTTTTATTAGTGCTGTCAACATCGTGTTGGAGAAAATATTGCCGAGGGTCCGAAAAAGAAAATATCAACAACATTGGAGAAAGTATTGGAAAATGTTGGAAAAATGAAAAAAATACAAAAATATTCATTTGTTTTCAATCTTTTAAATATCTAAAGCATCAACAACATCAAACAAATGCATTTCCACATAAATATGAAAAGATAACCGATATATAAGATGTATAGTAAACTCAAATACATCACAAATCAACACTGAATAATGTTCCGACTCCAAAGACTCAAAATATCATAAAAAAATATAATAAATGTATTTTATCATCAGGATTCATCTACAACAAAATCAAATAAATAAACTAACGATTCCCTCTGCCCCTTTTACGGGCTAAGGTAATGCTCTAGAAACAAATTTTCCCAACAACCTTTCTTAGATAGATTTCGATCACAAAGCAAGTCCAATAATGAACCAACAGATAAACCCTAGCACAAAGGCTAGCTCAAGGTACAACCAAAAATACCACCCACCCTAGCTACAACAACAACATAATACCAAGGTAGCGCACCTTTTCCAAGAGTAGCGCACAAGAGAGAAATACCAGAAAGACTGAAAAAGAAGAATCTGTGCAACTGCTGCTACTGCGTCACCTTCCTTAGACTTTCTCCTTGCTTCTGTGTAGATGAGAGAGTGCGAGTGAGTCTTCAAATGAGCCAAGGCGCCTCCTATTTATAGTCTTCTTGTTTTCTTTACTGGGCTGACTTCTCTTCTGGAAAGGTGTCACTTCATTGTTCTTTATTCTTTTGGGTCGACTTGTCTTCTGGGGTATTTCCACATCTTTTCAATGGTTCTCTTGCTTCCAGAATATTCTTGTCGTCTAAGAAAGGTCATCTGGGAGAGAAAGTACCTCCCGCAACTACCAAAACATCAACACTCCCTCTTAGCTAGGGAGGTATCTTTCATGATGTCTTCATCTAGTAGTCTACTAACTACTCTGCAATCAACTAGTAGCACACAGCTACTACAATGCCATCGATAGCTTGAATCATCTGTCACAGTCTCTGCAATCAAGTAGCACACAACTACTCCCAATGTGAACTGGTAGTCTCCATGGAAATCAACTAGTAGCACACAACTACTACAATGCCATCCAGTAGAACATGACTGTGCTGATCCATAGTAGTACACAAATATTGTCCATTGGTACACAACCACTCCAAGTAGCACACAACTACTGTCCAGAGACATAATGTATCTATCCTGCAATCAACTGGTAGCTACACAAGATACCACCATGCAGTCCAACAGTCTCTATGATTATGCAACAATCAACTAGTAACACACAACTACTGCCATGCCATCGGCCATAATCATAGTTTGCAATCCCTATGACTATGCAACAATCAACTAGTAGCTCACAACTACTACCATGCCATCAGCCATAGTCATAGTCTATAACTATGCAACAATCAACTAGTAGCACACAACTACTACCATGCCATCAACCATAGTCATAGTCGATGTCTCTATAACTATGCAACAATCAACTAGTAGCACACAACTACTACCATGCCATCAACCATAGTTATAGTCTCATCCAGTAGCACAAAGATACTCCCATAGTCCTCATGACTATGCGTGTGATGTTTCTTCTCTCATCAGGTCTGACAGTGCATTACCCCCTCAGTCACCTCACATGACTGATCTAGGGAACCCTTAGCTAGAGGGGTTAGCCAACAGGAGGAGAAACAACACACCTCCCTCTCAACGAGGGTGGACATTCTGCATCATGCCAAGATTGTCTCTGAAGTACTCATACTTCACTCTAGACAGAGGCTTGGTGAGGATGTCCACTATCTACTCATCTGTGGATATGTACTTGAGCTCTATAGATCCTCTCTGCACCATGTCTCAGATGTAATGATATTTGATCTCTATGTGCTTTTACTTGTCATGAAAGACATGGTTCTCTGAAAGCCTCACGCAACTTTGATTGTCACAATGTATCAAGGTTGGCTCCAACTCTAGATCAAATATCACTTCAAGCAACTTCCGAAGCCACACTACTTCACGGCTTGCCACACTAGTTGTGATATACTTTGCCTCTGTTGTACTGAGTGCCATTGATGTCTGCTTCCTGCTCAATCATGAGATCATACTTGATCCCAGATTGAAGCAACATTCGAAAATACTCTTCTGATCCACTACATTCCTTGCTTAGTCAGAGTTTGTATATCCATGCAGCTTCACATCTCCACCCGAGACATATCTCAATCCATATCTAATCATACCACGCAGGTACCTCAACATATGTTTTCCTGCCATCCAATGTACATGTCTAGGTTCAAATAAGTACTGACTTAAGGCATTCACTGCAAAACATATCTCTGACCTGGTGTTAACCAGGTACATCAAGGATCCAATTAGTTGTCTGTACATCGTGGGATCCACCAAATTGGAAGATGAATCACTCAGAAGCTTCAGATTTATCGTCATGGGTGTGGCCATAGACTTGCAGTCCATCATCTCGAATCTCTACAGGATCTCAACAGTATATTTTCCTTGGCTAAGGAAAATCTCATATAATCTCTGCCACACCTCCAATCCCAAGAAGTAATGCATCAGACCTAGATCCTTCATCTCGAACTTTGAAGCGAGTTCCCTCTTGCACTCAACTATGAGCTTCTCATCTCCTATCAGAAACAGGTCATCCACATATAGAACCAAGATCAGTGGGCAACCATTCTCAACCTTGTAGTAAAGGTTGGGATCCACATCACTCTTGGTAAATCCCAAGCTCATCAAATAGCCATCTATCCTGGCATACCATGCCTTGGGTGCCTGCTTCAGCCCGTACAAAGCCTTATTCAGTTTGCACACATTGGACTCCTTCCCATGAAGCACAAACCCTTGTGGCTGCTCTATGTACACTTCTTCCTGAATTACACCATCCAAGAAAGCAGTCTTGACATCCATCTGGTGTAATTTCCATCCCATCGCGTAAGCAATGGCAATAATCGATCTAATGGAAGTGTACTTTGCTAGTGGAGAAAATGTCTCATCATAGTCTTCTCCCTCTCTATGGGAGAATCCTCTATCCACAAATCTTGCCTTGTACTTCTCTATGCTATCGTTTGCAGCGTGCTTGATCTTGTAGATCCACTTGGAAGTCACCGTTGACTTCCCTTCAGGTCTCGGAACCACCTCCCACACATCATTCTTCATGATGGACTGATACTCCTCCATCATGGCATCCTTCCATTCCTTCTTCTTAGCAGCTTCTTCAAAGGTGGAAGGCTCTGAATCAATGATGTTGCTCATCAGTGCCACAGTTGGAAAACTTATGTGGTCTCTTGCTCTCTCTAAAAGAGCCTTTGGGAGCTGCATGTCCTTCAGCTTCCTGCAAGATGTTCCAGAGCCAAGATGGTCTCTTATTGTTGACTACAATTTCTCTGGGTGGATCTACAGGTCTCTTTGACTCTACCATCTCATTCTGAACATATGGAATGGGTTCCTCTGGTGTAGAGTCTTCCATCACTGCTTCCTGTTATCGCTCAGTTTGTAGTTTAGGTCATAGACTAGAGAATAATGGTCAAACTAACGTAACAGGGACCTACCCCACCCAATGTCACCACAATGGGGAGGTCCTTTCTATTTAGGGTGGCTAAGCCCCAGGGATATGTCCCTGGCAATCTGGGGTTTGAAAGGAAAAGGCTCAAAGGATTTAGGCTAGTTTCCCCTTCATAGATTACTGCCCAAAAGATAGTCAAATAAAGAATAACCACATAAAAGGCACCTGCTTGCGAGACAAGACAACAATGAAACTAGTACATGCAATAATGGTTAATACTTCATAAATCAATGACTATCAAAGTTTTAATGTATATGAGCACATACAGCAGTAAATATTGACGAAGTCAATGTTTGCAATAATGACAATGGCAATATAATGTTACTTGTCAATAAACACTAGAATAATATAGCATCTAATGAAAATGATTAATCCTTGAATTAAATCAATGCATTAAATGTCATTAATTGCTCATATACAATAGATTGCTGCGTCAATATCCTAGGGATGGCGTCATCTTTTTTTAGGGTTAGTATGATAAGCAATGCAATAGACAAAGAAGGTCAACATTTTTCTAATTAGCCAATGAAAATTACCAATTCATCAATATCTATCACAGGATGACCAAGCCAACAATATTCTCAATCAAAA
This sequence comes from Picea mariana, assembly GCA_032191745.1. Classification (NCBI taxonomy): domain Eukaryota; kingdom Viridiplantae; phylum Streptophyta; class Pinopsida; order Pinales; family Pinaceae; genus Picea; species Picea mariana. Next base: position 578,369 of record JASDQU010099769.1, on the reverse strand, counting down.
AGGGCTCAATAAATGCTTGACGTCATCATTAATTGCAGAGTTAGAGGGCTTGTTGCATTAGGTATGACGTCAGCCCTAGTTAGTGCGTTAGGGTTAGTTAGGGTTTCAAAATTTGAGATTTTGAAAGATGATTTTGTACAACAAGCTCAACGTTTGAAAGAAAACCAGTGCCTTAGGGTAATATGGAGTCAAAAGTAAGGGCAAAATCTCAGGAGGATCAAAATTTAAAGAATAGAAGGTTAGGTTCTATGGTGCTGCAATGGCAGGGCCCTAGAATCAAAACCCTAAGGGAAGGAGGCTCATTCCGGTGTTGCTTAAGCAAGGCCTCATGCTCCTTCCTCTTTCTCTAAATACTCTTGGCAAAATGCCTAGCTTCAAAATACAAATCTAAGGGAGAAAAGTGTTGCAGGAGCAAGGCTTTTCAAGCCCTAGAAGGTTAAAACCCTAGGTGTAGAATTAACTAGGCCTAGGACGTCACCCCTATTCAACCTATACTTTGATGCTAACTCAGAAAAAGGGAGATATGTGTAGCAACGACTAGGCTATATCTTCCTTTATCAATGGCTAAGACAATTTCTCAAGCATGGGGACATATAGCAATGACCTACTAGTGTGCTTGCTACCTAGGGTTTCAATATTTAGCAATATAATAGCAATGAGATAGCAAATGTAAGAAATTAAGCCTACAACCATTCATTTAAGAAGTTTTGCATGAAAAATTCACTTACAAATCATGAAGAATTATTAGTCAAACCCTAGTTGTAAACCTTCCATGAGAGAAACACCATACATGCCAAGAAGAATCCTCCAATAAGAGTTGTGCCTCACTTCGAAGACCAAAGATACCAAGCAAAAGACTAAAATTTGTTCTCTCACAAGAGAGTGAGTTGTGTTATGTTTAAAATGAGGAGAAACGTCCTCTATTTATACCAATCCATGACCTTTCATTTAAAATTAAGGCCATTAAAATAGCCGACAAGGCTGACTATAAAATTTACACTGTTTTTTACATTAATTTCTAGAAAACTGTCATAATATGAGCAAAAAGAGGGATGTCAAGCCCTTATGAGGGAGACGTTGGCCCTTTTTGGGCAAATCAAGCATCCAGAAACCAAACGTTGGCCCTTCCAGGACTCCTCCAAACTGCCACACATGCCAAATGACCTCAGCACACTGCCACATGCTCCAGTCAACATCCAGCTCTCTCTGGTGACGTCCTGTCCATCAAGGCAAACGTTCCATCTGCAGTGGGTGATTCCCCCTAGGTCTGGCTCTACCAAAGTGTCATGGGTGGAACATCCTTTTTTCTTCTCGTGTAATGGCTCATCATAACATTGTCCTGTCTCTGCCATCCCAACAACCATCTGATGGGCTCTTCAGCCCCATGGAGGTCCGAGCTAATCATATCCCCATGTGTACCGGTCCACTGGTACCTGTTCGTTGGGTATGGTCCTGCACATCAAAAACTACACCCTCCATGGGCTCATCAGTCCTTGGGATCATAGCAATGGAAATCATGTTTCATCATTAAATTTATCAAATACATGCATGAAATCCCTAGCATATCATCTAATATCTCAAAGACATTACACTAATCTACTATACAAAGTTGAAGAAATAGACAGGACAACCTATTGGGCTAATATCCACAAGAAGAGGAAAGTTTCCACAGAAGATCATTCAAGCCATGTTCATGAAGTGATATGGTCCAGGGATGTCCAGTCATAGTAAGACCAGGGGTAGGTGTTGTCTGTGGGTGCCTTTGTAGGAGGTGAGTTGTACCCATCATGGATGCACTTTTTCCAAGCCCCTTTATTGCCTTTATTCTTTATTTATTGCTTTTCTTTCTTTTTACTTCAAGGTATGACCAGAGGAAACTGCCTTGGCGTGGTGACCAAAGCTGACAGTGTTACCCATTGGTATTTTCGTAGAAATGATAAGGCTGGCTCGTGATGAGACCCCCTTTCCCTTAGCCATGCAACCAAAGGTCATTTCCCTGGCATGGTAACCAGATAATGGCAATTTCATACTGCTAGATACCTATGAACATAATGGGCCGGCTCGTGATGAGACCTCCCATCCTCTTGGTTAGGTATTGTTATATTATTTTTCTTAGGGTCCCTTTTGTTTCTTATCGAGAGGCCTTTTATTGCCTTCTCAGGGATCCCTGGGAAAAGCATCTCTAGGTTTATTTCCTATGGATTTTATCTTTTACCAGCTGCTTTTACCCCCTGGGCCTTTAGCCCCTTCTTCCCACAGGACAAAGTGTAACCCTCAAAGGTCATCCTAATGGTCGGACTAGGGGAATGGGATGGATGTATGGGAGATAAGATGTAAAGTGATAGAATGGTGGGAGCAGATGATGGCTCTGCAGATCCCCCATGGTGGCTAACCATAACCCATAAATACAAGCTTGCTAGGTCACCCCGTTAATCCCCCCAACAATGGTCAAGTGAATTAGTGTAAGATCCAAGCACTTGTCAGAAATGTAAGGAACCTAATGCATATATAAGAAAGTTATAACGATCAAACATCACACATACCATGATACCTTGGACCAATTACCTCATGGAGCAAGAGTTTTCTCTGATGCAAGTCCAAGCCGATGGTGATGGAAGCTGTTGCTGCTAACGGGACAAGTCTGGCGAAGAATAAGAAGGATGGGCCCTCCAGGGCCATGCTCAGGTCAATCCTGCTCTCGGTACTCCATGTCTAGTACCTGTGGGCCTTGAGACATGATCTCCTAGTTATCCCTAGAAATCGGGGGTAACACTTCCCTTGGAGCCTGTTATCCACCAAGTTGCACTAGGGTGAATTTCCAGCGAGCCGCCAAAGATTTGAACATTATTGTTCAAAATTCAGAGTTTAGAAATTCAACCGGTCATAAAGACCACCCTGTTTCTCTACATTTTCCATAAAAAAATGTAATAAGAGGTGTTTGCATGATGAATTTGTAAAAGGTCTTAGCCACCTTAAGTCCTAAGCGTGAGTTATACTCTGGAGTGTTTTTTCACTTACTAATTATATTTTGCCGCTTTCAGGCGATTTATAATTTATGAGTTTTTTCACTCAATCCTCCAGAGCTGGAGTATATGCTCATGGTTAGGGCTTGAGCATGGATCTAAGCCTAGGGTATGATGTATATTACCATGCTAAACATCCTCCTAGAGTCTTATGGAAATGTATTAAGTCCCCCCTAGGATTTTTAATTTTTTCAGTTCATTAAAAAATTGTCAAAATTCGGCAATTTTTAATTAAAAAATAAAGTACTTTAAAAAAGAGGTATTTGGGCACCAAATAGGCCATGGGGATGCTCATTTTTGGACCTAGAGCACCCATGTTACCTATTTACCCACTTACTTGAGTAAAATTGGTGATTTTCATCACTCAAAATTGATTTTACTCTCAAAAACCCAA
>JASDQU010099769.1:561716-574433 GCA_032191745.1 Picea mariana | reverse complement strand
TTATATCTATGTTTTCATGTTTTTTGCAATTGATTCAACATTCTATATGTTTTATATATATATATATATGCATCAAAATATATATTTTTTATGTATTATATAAAAAACGCTCCCGAAAACGCTTCGCTCCCGGCGATTTTTGAAAATATGCGCTTCCCGCTCCCGCTCCCGCTCCCGCTTCCCGCTCCCGCTCCGCGCTCCCAACAGCCTTGGGTCCGACAGTGCATTACCCCCTGAGTCACCTCACATGACTGATCTAGGGAACCCTTGGCCAGAGGGGTTAGCCGACAGGAGGAGAAACAACACACCTCCCTCTCAACGAGGGTGGACATTCTGCATCATGCCAAGCTTGTCTCTGAATTACTCATACTTCACTCTAGACAGAGGCTTGGTGAGGATGTCCGCTATCTACTCATCCGTGGATATGTACTTGAGCTCTATAGATCCTCTTTGCACCATGTCTCATATGTAATGATATTTGATCTCTATGTGCTTTTACTTGTCATGAAAGACATGGTTCTCTGAAAGCCTCACGCAACTTTGATTGTCACAATGTATCAAGGTTGGCTCCAACTCTAGATCAAATATCACTGCAAGCAACTTCCGAAGCCACACTGCTTCACGACTTGCCACACTAGTTGCGATATACTCTGCCTTTGTTGTACTGAGTGCCATTGATGTCTACTTCCTGCTCAATCATGAGATCATACCTGATCCCAGATTGAAGCAGCATTTGAAAGTACTCTTCCGATCCACTACACTCCTTGCCCAGTCAGAGTCTGTATATCCATGCAGCTTCACATCTCCACCCGAGACATATCTCAATTCATATCCAATCATACCACGCAGGTACCTCAACATATGTTTTGCTGCCATCCAATGTACATGTCTAGGTTCAGACAAGTACTGACTTAAGGCATTCACTGCAAAACATATCTCCAACCTGGTGTTAACCAGGTACATAAAGGATCCAATTAGTTGTATGTACATCATGGGATCCACCAAATTTGAAGATGAATCACTCAGAAGCTTCAGATTTATCGTCATGGGTGTGGCCATAGACTTGCAGTCCATCATCTCGAATCTCTGCAGGATCTCAACAATATATTTTCCTTAGCTAAGGAAAATCTCATCTAATCTCTGCCACACCTCCAATCCCAAGAAGTAATGCATCAGACCTAGATCCTTCATCTTGAACTTTGAAGCGAGTTCCCTCTTGCACCCAACTATGAGCTTCTCATCTCCTGTCAGAAACAAGTCATCCATATATAGAACCAAGATCAGTGGGCAACCATTCTCAACCTTGTAGTAAAGGTTGGGATCCACATCACTTTTGGTAAATCCCAAGCTCATCAGATAGCCATCTATCCTGGCATAGCATGCCTGGGGCGCCTGCTTCAGCCCGTACAAAGCCTTCTTCAGTTTGCACACATGGGACTCCTTCCCATGAAGCACAAACTCTTGTGGCTGCTCTATGTACACTTCTTCCTCAATTACACCATTCAAGAAAGTAGTCTTGACATCCATCTGGTGTAATTTCCATCCCATCACGGAAGCAATGGCAATAATCGATCTAATGGAAGTGTACTTTGCTACTGGAGCAAATGTCTCATCATAGTCTTCTCCCTCTCTCTGGGAGAATCCTCTAGCCACAAATCTTGCCTTGTACTTCTCTATGCTACCATTTGCAGCATGCTTGATCTTGTAGATCCACTTGGAAGTCATCACTGACTTCCCTTTAGGTCTCAGAATTACCTCCCACACATCATTCTTCATGATGGACTGATACTCCTCCATCATGGCATCCTTCCATTCCTGCTTTTCAACAGCTTCTTCAAAGGTGGAAGGCTCTGAATCAATGATGTTGCTCATCAGTGCCACATAGCTGGAAAACTTATGTGGTCTCTTGCTCTCTCTAAAAGAGCCTTTGGGAGCTGCATGTCCTTCAGCTTCCTGCAAGATGTTCCAGAGCCAAGATGGTCTCTTTCTGTTGACTACAACTTCTCTGGGTGGATCTACAGGTCTCTCTGACTCTACCATCTCATTCTGAACGTATGGAATGGGTTCCTCTGGTGTAGAGTCTTCCATGACTACTTCCCTTGGAGCCTTCTACTCCTCTCGGTCCTCATCCATGTGAGACTCCCTTGATCTTCTGAAGGCTTCATCTTCATCAAATGTTACATCCCGACTGATCTCAATCTGTCTCTGCCCGAGAATGTATATTCTGTAAGCCTTCGAAGTCTCACTGTATCCAACGAATGTGCCCTTCTTTCCTGAAGGTTCCAGCTTCGTTCTGTTTTCCTTTGGAACATGTATAAACACTGGACAACCAAAAATCCTCAAGTGACTGATTTCTGGTTTCTTTCCGGTGAACACCTCTTTAGGTGTCTTGTTCCCCAATATCTTGTGAGGACTTCTATTCTGGACATACACAGTTGTACTGAATGCTTCTGCCCATAAGTGCATGGGTAGGCCCTGGTCATGGATCATCGCTTTCTATGCTCACAGAGGTTGTACGTTCCCCCCGACTTTTGCAATAGACTTACATAGCATCTCGTTCGTCCTGACTTTTGGTTTGACTCACAGAGGTTGTACGTTTCCCCTAGCTTTTGTCAATACCTTACAAGATTGGTTGATTCTCCAAATCTCCCTAGCTAGCCTCAGGGTGGCCCATATGGCCTCTCACTGGAGAGTGACTGTCAATGCTGCCAAATTTAACACTCCCTCTCAGTAAGGGAGTCATTCTCAGCCACACCAAGCTTGCCTCTCAGCTGCACAAACTGTCTCAATGGCAAAACCTTGGTCAGGATATCAGCTACTTGCTTGCTCGTGGCTATGTACTGTAACTTTACAGTTTTTCTCTGGATCAAGTCTCGAATGTAGTGGTACTTCATGTCAATATGTTTTGACCTGTTGTGAAATATCGGATTCTCTGTCAGTTTTGTGCAACTTTGATTATCAAAGTGAACCACCTTCGTCTCGAGCTGGTCACTAAACAACCCATAAACCAATTTTTTGAGCCATACTGCTTCCTTGCTAGCATCACTTGTTGCAGTGTACTCAACCTCTGCTATACTCTGTGCAATGGACCCATGTTTCCTGCTTGACCAAGAGATCACAGCGGATCCTAAACTGAAGCAGTATCCGGAAGTACTTTTTAGGTCCACTAGGCTTCTTCCCCAGTTAGCATCCTGCATACCCATGCAAAAATAGACCACCACTAGATGTATATCTCAGACCATAGGTAATGGTCCCTCTGAGATATCTCAAGATGTGCTTTGCTGCCACCCAGTGTCTCTATCTTGGTTCAGTCATGAACTGACTCATTGCAATCATTGCACAACATATATCTGGCCTGGTGTGGATCATGTACATTAATGATCCAATCAATTGCCTATACATGGTGGGATCCACCAAATCTGAACCTAAATCAGAATCATGCAACTTCCTCAGGTTGGTAACCATCGGAGTAGACATAGATTTGCAATCCATTATACCAAACCTCTTTCGTACATCCACTATATATTTTCTTGTGCCAGAAATATCTCGGCCTGTCTTTGCAACACTTCCAATCCTAGGAAGTAATGCATCAAGCCTAAGTCTTTCATCTCGAATTATGAGATTAGCTCCCTTTTACACCAAGCTATTAGCCCTTCATCTCCTGTTAACAGGATTAGTATAACAGGTTGGTTCCCTCTTACCTTGAAGTATAGATTTGCATCAACATCACTTGTCTGAAATCCCAAGCTTTTATGAAAGCCATCAATCCTATCATACCAAACTATGGGAGCCTGCTTAAGACCATATAAGGCCTTCCTTAGCTTGCATACATGAGTTCCTTTGTTATGCAATACGAAACCATCTAGTTGTTCCACAAAGACCTCCTGTTCAATCTTTCCATTTAAGAATGTTGTTTTTACATCCATCTGATGTAGCTTCCAACCAAGAACTGAAGCTAATGCAATAATAGCTCGAATGGAGGTATACCTGGCTACCGGGGAAAAAGTCTCCTCCTAGTCAATTCCTTCTTTCTGAGTGAAGCCTCTGGCTACAAATATTGCTTTGAACTTTTCCACACTCCCATCAACTGCATGCTTGATCTTATAGATCCATTTGGAAGAGGCCACTGATTTGTCCTTTGGCCTCGACACAATGTCCCAGACATTGTTCTTTAGAATAGACCTGTATTCCTCAAGCATGGCATCCTTCCATACTTGTAATTTATTTGCTTCTTCAAATGAAGAAGGTTCGACATCACTGATGCTGCTCATCAGTGCAACATAGCCTCCAAACCTGCAAGGCATCTTACTTTCCCTGAAAGTTCCTTTGGGAGAAACTATCTTTTCTGCTTCCTGCACTGTTTCTTTAAGCTACCCTGGCTTCCTTTTGGTTGGAGGTTCTTCAAGAGTTCTTTCTAACTCTTCAACAGGTTCTAGGGGCTCATCACTTGGCCCTTCATGAGGTTCCTCCCTCTGATTATTTGACTCTTCATTTTTAGAAGAGGGTGAAGCTGGCTGAACTGCTTTTGATTCCCGTTGAAGCTCTCTAGATTTCTTGAATGTAGCTTCCTCATGGAAAGTCACATCTATGCTTACCTCTATCTGCCTCTGACCTGCTACATATATCCTGTAAGCCTTGGAGTTCCCACTGTACCCCACAAAAACCCCTTTCTTGCATGAGGGTTCCATCTTTGTCCTCTTTTCCTTAGGGACATGAATATACATTGGACACCCAAATATCCTTAGATGCCCAACTTCAGATTTGATCCCTGAGAAGACCTCTTCAGGAGTCTTGTCCTTCAAGATAGCATGTGGACACCTATTCTGAATATACACGGCAGTGGAGGTAGCTTCTTCCCATAAAGAATTTGGCAGATCCTGGTCAAACATCATGGCTTTCACTACCTCACAAATTGTCCTGTTTTTCCTCTCAGCAACTCTATTTTGCTGAGGGTTATATGGCACGGTCAATTGTCTCTTGATTCCTGCTTCCTTGCAGAAATCCTCAAACTGGGGAGATTCAAACTCTCCTCCATTGTCTATTCTAAGGGTTTTGATGTGTTTCCCTATCTACTTTTCAATAAAGGCTTTATAGTCTTTGAATTTATCAAATGTGTCACTTTTAGCTTTAAGGAAATATATCCAACATTTTCTTGAGTAATCATCAATAAAAATGACATAGTACAAACAACCACTGAGTGAGGGAGATGACATGGGACCACATACATTAGAATGAACCAGATCTAAGATGCCCTGAGCTCTGTTATCACTACTATGAAATGCTTTCTTTATATTTTTACCTAGCATGCATCCTTTGCAAATTTCATTTTTACTAAGAGAAATAGAGGGCATGCCACATGCCATGTTCTGCAGATTTGGAAGTGCTTTGTAATGAAGATGTCTGTGTCTTCTGTTCCACAACTCGCTGGAGCTAGTCGCATCATGAGCCAATGCTTGTATTGACTATCCTGTCATGACGTACAATCCCCCTCTGCGGGTCCCAATGGGTTCTGCTATACTCAAGTGACTACCTTTAACCCACAGTAGTGCCTTCCTTTCCTTGAAGATCACCCAATATCCCTTGTCCTCAAGGGTTGCAACTGATAGAAGATTCTTTTTGAGCCCTGGAACATATAATACTTCATCAACATGAAGTCTAGCCCCAGATTCCAATCTGAAGGAGATAGAGCCTACTCCCTCTATCTTGTAACATTTGTCATCCCCAAGCTCAACCTGTTCTGCAAAAGATTTTGTCTTGAAATCTGAGAGGATCTCCTTGTACATTGTCATGTGCTTTGATGCACCACTGTCTACTAACCAAGTTTTCGACCCCGTGAAAAATGAACTGGATAAGGCAGAAACCAGGTAATATTCTTTTCTATTTTCACTCTCATTAGGAGGACTTTTCTGTTTTCTTTTAGATTCATCATCCTCATCGGTTGAGGCATGATGTTTCCCTTTCCTTGGATTTTTCTTCCTATACCATCGGTCTCTAGCAAAATGACCCAACTTATTGCAACTAAAGCATTTAATCTTAGATGTATCAATACTTTTTCCTTTGAACGTACCGTTGGTGTTTGACTTCCTCTAAGAGCCTTTTTGGAAAGTGATTTTCTTCTTTCCCTTGAATCTTGATGCTAATGTTGAATGCTCTTCTTTGGTTGGCTCGCTCCTGGTAGTAGTGTGACTCTCCTCTTGCAGGCAATCATGCCATAACCTCTCAAACGTGGGCTGAATCTCTCTCCCACTCACACTGGATAAAAAGGTCTCCCATGAAGAAGGAAGACCATCAAATATGGCTTGCAGTAAGTCATCGTCGTCCATTGTGTCACCTGTGACCAAAAGCTGAACTCTAATTTGGGCTATCCTGGAACAGAAAGATGCTACTGATTCACCTTTCTCCATCTTCAAATATTTAAGCTTGTGCTTAAGTGTCCTCTTTTGACTTGGAGCTTGTTTCTCATACAGATTCACCAAGGTATCCATACAGTCCTTGGCAGTGATTAACGAAGTCATCGCTGGCATTATATTGTCTTTGACTGAGTCAAAGATGATTCGCTTGGCCTTAGCTTGACTCTTTCTGAAGGCTGCTTTACCTACATTAGAGGTGGGTTCCTCCATCACTATGGTTACATACTGCTCAAGATCATGCTCCTGCAAAATATTTGTTATCCGGAGCTTCCACACATTGAAGTTGGTGTTGAAATATTGTAACTGCAAAGAGTATTCTATTTATTATTGATGTATTATTCATTAGATCAATCCCCTTTTGTGGATTGATCATGTCGGGTATTGTAAATGACCAAATCCCCTTTTGCAGATTAGTCAAACCCTAATTGTAATAGGCTAAATAAGAAGTCGGCCCCATAATATATTAAAGTGGTTATAATCACCTAGAATAAGAAGTCGGCCCAGCCAGTGAAAAGACACCTCAGTTCAACGCCTGCCATATTGTATAAATAAGAGAGGCTAGCACCTCATTTGTTCACTCACTCACTTGTTCATCAGAGCGCAAGTTTGGAGCTGCAGTTGGAGAAGAAGGAAGAGAGAGAGAGAGAGAGGCGCATACTTGGGAGAGGACTTTCTGTATTGTTTGGTTTATTCTCTTGGCATTGTATTGGCTATCTATATTAATGAAGTTTTTGCTGGGTTTTCTCCCCCATGAGGGTTTCCCAGGATAAATGATGTGTCTCTTGTGATTGTGTATTTCTCAGTGATCCTATCTATGCTATGGTTATATAGTGAATTGAAAAGAAACCTAATAATAGCTCAAACCTTAACATGGTATTAGAGCTAAGCTGAAGAGAGCATCTTTCACAAGAAGAAGAAAAATGTCACTGTTGCCGTACATGAAATTTAGGGATATTTATTGAAGAAGATTTTCAGCCTCAAAACCATCTAGAAAGGTGCGCCCTAACCCAAGGAATTCTTTGGCACCTTTAGCGCACTTTTTTCAGTGGGTAAATCTCCCGGAAAGTGAAACCCTAGTTTTCACAAAGTACCAGAAAACTAGAAGTACCAGAGTACCAGAAAACCAGAAGCACCAGTCCAGAAATCCGCTAGTCAAGTTTGAGGGGGTAAAATTTGGATTTTTAGAAATCTGACTGAACCAGCTTACTCACCTCAGCTCAACGCATCTATCTGTGAAAATTCCAGGTCCTATCAGCTTGCCTTCTTGGTCTGGCTTTGACCAAAGAAAGGCTCTAAGTTTCAACTGTAAGTTAATTTGTTTTCTGCTGTTTTATAACAACCAACAATCCAAAAGCATTTTGCATATTTGTTACGGTTATCTTCTCGATTTTGGGTGCTCTAGCATGTCGTTTTCGTCACCATAAATTTGTACATGCATCTTCAAATAAACATAACACACCTAAACATCGTTTACTGCTGAATATGAACAGATCTAAGAAACTAAATCATGCATTTGTAGACACAGGTATTTTTGGTCAACATGACCATAGATAAAACCCCTCGGGGAATAGCAGTTTGGAATATGTGTGTATATATGAGGAAAGCAGAAGAAGGGTTTGTTACCGTCCTTATACACACTTGCAAACGTGAGCTAAGTCCTGCTCACTTAGTGTTTCCTCGGAGGCACAATGCCTAGTTTCAAAGTCCACGCTGTCACTTTGACTTGAACCTCTTCCGTCTAGGCTAACTCCTAGGGAAGCCAAGGAGGGTAGACCCTAGTTACTAGATGGGATTAAGAGTTTTAATGTTCTAGGAGTTGGTTTTAATTGGTTAACAGGTCAGGGGGAATCTAGCCTAAGATATCAATCAACAAATGCAAGATGCAACTATCTAAGTATGAGAGTCAGACCTTTTCCTAGGGCAACTAAGACTAGTGCCTAAGATTGGGCAATGGGGTCAACTAAGTTAGGGGGATGTTCGTTACAAGATAAGTTACAAAGTATTACAATAAGATAGATAAAACTAGACACAAAGAATATATTAGATATACAGATTAAGACTAGATACAAGATATACAATATACTCACAAGTTTGCTCGCATGTGCAAGAATTAATATACATAAGATAAATAAATCAACACATGAAGCCAAGCATGCTCACAACAGATAGAGCTCCGTTGGATTGCTTTTCAATGGCCAAAAGACGCAAATCACTCAAGACCCAATCAAGAGAATGCCTCCAGGTGGATGCGCACTTCTTGAAGGATCACACCACGAGATAAAGGAACAAAATAGATGAAAGCTTGCAAATGTAAAGTTTCAGATGACAAAGGTATAACCACTTAGATGTTTATTCTACAACAGATAAATTAACTTGCATATGGCAGTGAGACCAGTGAACTTGCAAGTGTGTAACTGTATTGCTTGGTGTTGTAGACTGAAAATTGAATTAAGTGGTTAAATGTGGGATTGATTTTAGCTCTATCTAGGTGTCAACCCAAAACTCTCCTCCCCCTATTACCAAGTGGTTGCTGGATGCTCAAGAAGTGAGGCAACGAGGCCTACCTTAGCTTCACAGGTCAACCCTAAGGCCGAGTACTCCAGAAAAGTTTCCGTGGCTTTCCTCAAAACCCCAGTTTTTAAGTGGCGAAGATGGTGAGTTAAGGTGTCCTATTAAGTCTAATTAATAAATTTTAGACCTATGAGCTAAAAATTGCGAAGTGTGATTGAGTGCTTGTAGCTTGCTCAACAAGAAATTGCCAAAATACTGAAAATTGAAAGATAAGAAGGATGATGCCTTTAGACAATGGATTGCAAGTTAAATTTTAGTTTTCGGAAAAGGCCTTGGGGACCCAAACCAAAATTAACGATTGAGTTCTTAGTTATTATATTGCAAATGTGAAGTGTGAGAACTGAAAGTAACTTGCGGAATTGTAAAAGGTTGATTAATTGAGCCTTTATGAAACCAGTGTTAGCATGCGCATGTGTAATATAAAGATTAGATAAACTGAAACTTGCATGCAACAGAAAATAACGATCTAATCTAAGCCACCACGGGCTCTAAGCTAGCATGTGTTATGAGATCTACTCTAGATTATTTTAAGTTAAGCATGCATGTAGAAATCACAACTAATTTAGCTAAGCTTGCAAAGTAAAGACTGAAAGGAAAGAAAGCCGCTTGAGTACAACTCCTTCGGGCTTGCGTTTACAGTATTTTAGAATAGATCGGGAAGAAGAAAACGTTACCCAGTGAGAGGAGTTGTTTGGAGGGTGTGTTGTGCATGTGATTTGGGCAGCATGCCCTCTTGTCCTGGTAAGAACCTGCAAAAATCAACAAGCTATTGCTTGCTGATTTGAGCTGCAAAACACTCAGAAAATGTTATGAAATAATCTTTGTTTTTTAGGCAAAGATTTCGTGCATACAAGAACCAGAAAATTAAATGATTTTAGGTGACCTATCTAAGCATGTTAGCTACCGAAATGAAGAATGAGAGAAGGTGAACAATATCAGAAATAATTTGGAGTGTAAGTGAGAAGTAAGGGTAAATCCATGCTTGGACTTATCTCAATATCCTCTCCTTGAAGTGTCCTGCAAAGCTTAAACAGAATGTGAGACGAAGATAGATAATGATGGCATATATTAATAATCAAAACTATTTTCAATCATTAGTAAATGCAAATCAAATAAGCTAGCAATTATACAATCACTAAACTTAGTTAAGTAAACCACTTTACCTAACAATCTACCTATAATCACACAAATATTTAAAACAAAACGATTTCACCTCATATGCATGCAAAGAGCCCAGACAAATCTTGAGATCCGTGTATCCTCCAAAGCATTTCCTTTTATTATCCAAATGGAAAAAGTTGTAGCACTTGCTACAAGTTCTTCAAGAGCCACACCAATGAAGAGAAGTGACAATAATGATGAGAGAGGAAGAGAATGAGATAGTGAGAAAATGGTAGCATAACAGTACAATAGTGAAAGGTGAAGAATGAGGGAGTGAGAGGTCTCTTAAATAACATTGAGAGATCAAGAGACCCCTCTTGGATCCGCAACAAGTGTCAAAAATTGAAGGGACAAGACAACTCAAAGAGGAAAGCAACCAATGAGAGAAGAGGATTTTAGGGTGAGGGGAAAGGAATGTGGATGAAGTGGATGAGGATAAAGCAAGGAAAGGGGGGGGTGAAAATGGCAAGAGGAGTCCCACGCATGAGTTAAAGGAAGAGTTTCCTTGCTTTCAACGGAGATTTTTCCACTTCCACGTGAGTTTTCTCAGCTCACAAAAAGATAAAGTGTGAGTTAAGGGAGGAAAGACGTGAGGTAAGGTTGTGTGAGTTGGAAAGTGAGGATGGCACACGCCTAAATGTCATATGAGAGGTGGATGAAAGGAGGCCCACGCTTTAACTAAAGAGAAATTTCCATCTTACGTGTGAGGTTTCCAAAATTACTTGAAGTAAAGCGTGAGAGTGATGGGTATGTGAGGTTTTAAGTGGGAGAGTGTGTGGGACACACTCCCAATGGGACGTGGATGGGTGAGGAGAAGCGTGAGGGAGAGGGGACCCAGGTCTCTTATTAAAAAGGACTTTCAACATTTACGTGGGAGTGGGGACGCATATCCTCAAAGAAATGCGTGGGTTAAGGTAAGGTACGTGAGGTGAGTGTGAAGGACGTGAGGTGAGCGTGGGAGGAGTGTGGTAGCCACACTCCAAAGGAGGTGGAGAGGAAAAGAAGGGCGCACCTCATGAGGAGGGGCCCATAACTTAAAAAAAAAAGAGTTTGTTAAGTACTCACGTGGCTAAGGGTGTACGTACCCATTAATTGGGAAATAATTAAAATTTAATTTTAATTAAATGGGGGTTTAAAAGGGTAGGAAATGGTAGGAATAGGTAGGTGGGGTCCCTCTCATCATTATTTGCCACTTACTTCACTCAATTTGGACCATTATTACAAAAATTATATTTTCCCATGTTCTGGGTTTGGCAATTAAAACTGCCATTTTCCGAAAAACTCCTAAAGAGGACAAAGAACCTAGCAAAACTTGTCTGACTGAGTTGAAACTTGGTCCATGGGTGTAGGGGGTCTCATTAGTTTTCTTTTGAGTACAAATACCCCTATCAAAAATCCCAGGACCTAAGTTTTACATTAAATACCCATAATTAATTAATTAATTAATCGATTATTTAATTCGGAACTTTAAAACAATCCTAGCTATACTTGACGAAATTTCGTGAAATTTCGCGTGCTGTCTTACATGGTCATTTACAACATTCCTAAACACTAGCTACCTAGGAATGACTTCATTAGAACGCCTTTCACCACTTTGGAGGATTTATTGGGTGGGAGTGAAAAACTCAAGGGAGATTAACCCGGCTGGTTAGGCCACATTAACCTCCTGAGGATAAAAAACACTCAGCGAAAGGAACTCTCCTCATGAAGAAACCCTAAGGCAACTGACCTAACATGATCCATGTAGACCTATTACATTATAAACCCGCACAGGGGTGTGGTAATCCCGCTTACAAAACTGTGTGTTGGAGCAAAAAATGCCATGTAGAACCAAAAAGTCTTCGACATTCTTGCATCTGCTGATTGACATCTTAGGCTAGATTTCCCTTAACCTTTAATTAATTAAAATCAACTCCTAGAACAATTATTCGTAAATCTCATCTAGTAACTAGGGTCTACCCCCCCTTGGCTTCCCTAGGAGTTGGCTTAGACGGAAGAGGTTCAAGTCAAAGTGATAGCGTGGGCTTTGAACCTAGGCATTGTGCCTCCGAGGACACACTAAGTGAGCAGGACTTGGCTCACGTTTGCAAGTGTGTATAAGGACGACAACAGGGTTACAGTAAATACAATATATGAAAGAACCTGATACAATAGCAGCTCCAACTGAGCTGATATACAACCTCCAAATCAACAGATGCGCCCCTCATGCAAACTGCCAGAACCACTGAATCTGCTCCAACTGCCAACTGTGAGCTCAGATCTGAAAACCCCTCCATAGGAATGAAGCTCTAGTAGATGGCCTCCCTCTGAAACTGTTCTCACTGCAATCTGATGGCTAGATATCCCACCAGGTACAAATCAACCTCCACAGCTAATGCGCCCCTCTCAGAAGTAGAATAGCTCCAGTAAATAATCAATGCAAGTAGCTCCAAGCCTCCATGAATGAAAGCAAGCGACCTCTCTCAAGCATCCTCACAAAACTGACCTCATCTCCATCGTCTAAGAGCTCCTCTCTCAACAAGCAAAATACCAAATGAAGAATGCACCTTCCTTCACCCTTTGCGCCCTTCTTTGA